>JAABNW020114778.1:0-14364 GCA_015164035.2 Radianthus crispa
ATAGCTTCCTAAATTATGCAGAGAACTTAGTTTTTACCGTACAGTGTCTTAGATTTCAAAATGGATATAATTAAGTGATAATTGAACTTCGTGTCATGCAATTTTGGTTCGAAATCAAACTTGCGATAACAAATCGCACTCCAGCTACGCGGTCGTGTGATTTTGAATCAAATTGCACTCCACTCAGTTCAATTACCATTATTAATTTTAATTTCATTAATGTTAAACCATTTTCCAGGCCAACGTAATGCTTGAATACACAATTGATGAAGCAGAGCAGCTGCTGTCAAAGAATCTATCGACTGCAAGAAGTAGTTTAGATGAGCTTCAAGATGATCTAGGCTTCCTGCGTGACCAGTATACAACAACTGAAGTCAGTATCCTTGAACACGAGTCTCCATACGATGCACTTTTACAGTTGGTCACAAGACATGAAGTGTGCCCTATCACGAAAGAAAGGAACTTAATTTCTAAAATGTGTTCTAAATGTAGTAGTTGAGGATTTGATTTGTTAGTAATGGATATTATCCAACCCAAATGCTCGATATGAAATACACATTCTTGAAGCACTGGTGGTGCAGCAGTGACAGCATTCACCTCTGAACAAGACAACCTGGGTTTCAGTACTGGCTTGCTGTTGGTTCCCTCCTGTGCTTTGAAAGTTTTCCCCCTGGTTCTCCAGATTTCCTCCCTCCTCAATAATCAACTCCTAATTTCAATTCAATCCTGGGCTTTCACTTGGGATTGGAGCCAAGCTTTGTTGTGATTGACCTGTGCTGTGATGACACAGCGAAAAGCTTTGCTAGTGCAGATTTCATATGACTGAAAAGTTCAGTGCCTGCCTTAACCTAGGATTTTAATTGGCTGGATTTTCTTCTTGCTCCATGTGATTGGCGCAGCAAAATTTCAAGGCAGAAGGGATATCGTTTACCTGGACATGGCTAAGTAGCTTACAACATTTGTGTCTGTGTTGTATCCGTATTACAACCACTCACCTTCAGCTCAACAACACCGCTGAAACGCTTTACTGCAGATGCATTTGTGCAGGGTTAGCCTCAATTGTGCGTAAAATATTCATCAATACCAACGAGAAAGCAAAAATTGTCGACCTTGAACAATGCAAACTACTTTGAATTTCCATGAGCTGTTCTAGTAATTATGAATATGTTGCATGCAATTGAGGCTAACCCTGTAGAAACGCGTCTGCTGTGGGTGGCAGCAGTCATTCACTGGGAATTCGAAACTGGAGATTCGGAACAGAGATTTATGACATTTACACCCTTGACTAACATTTTTCCAGACATGGCTAGAGTTTACAACTGGGATGTGAAGAGACGACAAGCAATGAAAGCACAATCCTAATGGAGTGTCAGGCAAACGTGTGTTTTCAATGTTCTGTCATATGTTACTGCAGTATTTTATTTTTAGGTTATTAGATATATTGAAATGCTAATTTCATGTCTGTTCGTCTTGCTGACATGCAAAAGAAAAATGTGGGATGCACAGCTGATGGACCAGTGTGTGCAACTTGAGTTTGAGCCCTTTTAGGTAAAGTCACATGTGGGGAGCACAGGTGGCACAGTGGTGAGAGCACACGCTTTTCACCACTTAATGATCCCGAGTTCGATTCCTGGACCCAGCATCACATGTGAGTTGAATTTGTTGGTTCTCTACTGACAGTGCTTCGAGGGTTTTTCTTCGGGTTCTCCGGTTTTCCTCCCGTCGTAAAAATCAACTTCTAAATGCCAATTGGGAACAGTGTGACAAATAGCCATGCGGTGGAGGAGCCACTGCTTAATCCTTATCATTTTTATTGTTATTAAGTCACATGAGGTAGAGTTGGTTTTCATGCTTTTGTAATATAATTGGTTTTCTTTAGCTTAGTCAGTTAAAAAGTTGCTTACAGTTTGTATGAAACCATGGGCATAACATGTAACTGTCATTACTGCAGTTTTCATAATACACCTTATTCCAAAATGGCAGAAAATACTTTATTCTTTTGTCTCCATGTTAACTGTCCCTTGTTGCCTTGATTCCATCTGCAGAATAACTCAAATGAATATTTGGATTAAAATGAGGCAACAAGGGCCAATTAACATGGAGACAAAAGAATAATGTATTTTCTGCCATTTTGGAATAATAGATTATAACATGTATTGCATGGACAGCAGTCATAAGTTGCCTTTGGAATTTTTTTTTCCTGCTGCCAGTCAAAAATATAAATGAAGTTAACCTTCTGATTTTCCATAGCAATTACACTGAATTTTTGAGTTTGTGCTGTCTGTGGTGACCAGATAATTTCTATTACGAGATTGTGAGAATGGGATGACCTGATTGGCCCATGTTATCAGTTGATCTCCATCTGCCATACTGTTATCTGATTGGTTATTCAAGTAGTTTTGTTCAAGTGGGCCTTGTTAACATGTCCAAACAGTAAAATCTACAACTGGTATGAACCAATTAAATGAATTACATATTTTTTATTCCAGTAAAGTCAGTTTAAATGGAGGGAAATTGAAGTAGCATGGTCCTGGCAGTCAGGGAACTATCAAGTTACTGGTAGTACGATTATCAGTGTCTTGTTTCAAATCTCAACACAGGAAACCCAAAACACTTTTGAATTATCTATTTATGTGTGGCTCCTAAAGCCAGGCCCCCCTGTAATGGATGTTACATTTTGGGCCAAACCTTTGGGGGAGGGGGTCATACTGTTTGTAGACTCTAAATGGGGGGAGCTAACAGGCTTTAGAGGGTGGGCTAGAAGGATAATTTCTACTCTCTCCAAGAGAAATCCCCCCCCCCCCCCGTCCCTCATATTGATTGCAATCTTCAGAACAGATAATTAATAAATCTTTCCAAAGAGGGGAAATTATTTGAAGTATTTTAATAGCAGCTTGGAATATAAAATTAAAAGAAATTGTTGTGAACCACAAGTTTGTTCAAAAATTTCAGTGAAAGCTTTCTGTTAAAATTCACTTATAATATTTCAAAAAAAGGGCATGCAGTAGGCTGCTATACCAATGGGAGCTTTGTTTTTGCATATTTGGGACAATCCAGGGATTTCACATTAGAGGCAAAACAAAAGAATGACCATCTTCAATTTCATAATGTACCTAACTTGTTGAAATAAGTGAAAATATAATCAAGTAATCAAAGCTACAGTTCTTTCGGGCTATGAATTACAGCTGGATATCTAAACCCTCATAAAAAGCAGAAAAACAAGAAACTGTTTTTGGATCTTTAAATGACCTGTTGCCTTTAGCAATGACCACCTGATTTTTAAAATAGGCGTAAACCAACCTAAAATACATTTCCACATGAAAGAAACTTCACATTATATACTAGCATACTTGTTAACAAATCATTTTTATTGTCTTCAAAATGCATACAAAAATAGTTTAATAAAGCAGATAAAAACACAAGGCTATAACCAAGTGCTTTAATTTAGACCTGATAAAACATGATCTGCATGTTTATTGAAAAGCTTCAAAAACATATTGATAATAGTTTTTCGTCCAACTGGAGCGATCACACGTTACAAACAGGGACTTTTATACTTCAACGTAAGTTTGACATCACGAGCATGCACTACTTTCCACATGCACAGAATACTAATAAGGAGAATTTTGAGTATAAAGGTCCACGCATGTGGCATGTGGGCTCTCCATCCAATAGCTGTTATTACGGTTGCATGCAAATGAGATGTTAATGATCCATTATGTATTGTATTGAATCGATAGCCTCACTTGGATGATCTTAACAACAAAAGGTTTTTTCATTTGCATACAACTGTAATAACAGCTATTGGATGAAAGGCTGGTGAATTATTCATGAGTTTTTGAAGATTGTAAACTGAGTATAATTTTGATTACAAACGAAAAGTAAATAAATCAGCAGATGACAAAAGCAATAAGTAGCAGTACAATAACACCTTTTTTTTCATAATCATGAATCAAATTGACATCTTGTTTGGGAATACCACAGAAGTAAACCCAACATTTCTTTTAAAACCATGTCATTTCGAATTCCTTGATTATATTTTCATAAGCCAATAACTCTTTTAGAATGTATTTCAAAATAAGTTTTTTTATTCAAACAAAATTTTATTGCTATTTATTTTATTACTAGCCTGCTTGAAAACTTTAATCAGCAAAACAGATGACAAACAAGTTCGTAAGATTCATCCTAAAAACAGATGATTTAATAATGTAACCAAGCACCCAGGATTTTAATTTCAGGTGAAAGAATGATCACCTCAGTCCCATGCAGAATGTAACATCAAATATATAAAAACTAACTATGCTACTAACATGATCAACAACAAAGAATGCTTGGTGATTGCATTATTGTAACGTATTATTCATATGTCATGTTGTCAATATTAACTTAACTGTATACCGGTAATATTTGGTAGATTACTTTATGAACGTTTACATGCAGCTAATCTCAAAATTGTGCTCATGATGCATTGTGCTCAAATATATGATATGCATCTCTCTTCTTACATGCCAAACTGAAATTACTTGAGAAAAAGATGAAAACTTTATGTGCTAATGACTTAACTATTGACTACATAAATATCTTTTCATCTGGAGAACAATTATGAGATTCACTGTATACCATACAATAGGTCTGCTCTTATAAAGAGCACTAAGATTGACAATGTACAAAATAATGTTACCATTCATCAACTTATTCTCAACTTCAATCGCTGCAGGTGCAGTTCTTTGTGAATTTATAAATAGCTTTACGAGATGACTTAAACAGTGATGAAAAATGATCTGAAAACAGTCTGTGATAATTTACTATGTTTTTATTGCATTCAGATTTACAAAGTTGAAGGAAACATTTTGTGGAAAATTTCTTTGGGTGGCTTTGGTTGAAGTAGACACTACATTTTTGGCTGCCATTTTTGGAAACAGGTCTATTCATGTGCCACCTTGACAACAAAACTTGTTTTTGGGAAAGGGAGGCCTTTGCAATACGTAGTGTTTACAAGAGCAGCCTTGTTATATCAGAAGTTACAACACAAGCCAAAGGCAAGTGATTGTAACTTCTCAAATTTCACGAATAACTCATGAGGACTAAGCAAAGAAAAATCTGTACAGACCATGACAGTGTTTTGATACACTGATCAAACACTTGCATGAATTAAGCCAACTTTTTGCTTTGATTTTCTCCAATAATTATTTATAAATTCAAGAAGCTAGGTCAAACATGAAATTGTGTTTGACCAGTGTATCAAAATACCTCAAAGTGGTTCTTGGTCATGATGTTCTATTGTCTTTGGCCTAATGAATATTAATGAGTTTGATAAATGTTATTAAAATCACAGATGAAATTGAGCAGGAATTCTCTTCTCTTTGAGGAAATCTCTCCAAGCTGATCACATAGGACTCTCAAGATTTTGGACTTCTATCAACTGTAAAAATCTTGCTTATTACACCCCTTGCTTATTCTCAAAGTTGATGGTAACTCTTAAATTGTATATTTCCAGCCTTAGTAAATATATCCAAAAAGATATAATTATTAAAGATAAAGTTTTGCTAAATGCAAAAAGAGTTTTGGCTATTTACATGGAGTACAGTCCTTACCATGGAAAAGTGTTGGAATGAAAGTTCTAAATTAAAACATGAAAATTGTTGTAATCTGGGAAGTAGGAGTACCAAAATAATACAAAACTTGGATAATTACCACAAATATTTCTAAAAATTGTAGAGAATATTTTTGACAAATGTTATAAGCAGCATAACATTGTTATAAACCACAAGTAAAACATTTGTATTTGAAATTATTTCAGTGGAACTTTAAAAGACAAAAAAAATTAAAACATACTATGACCTGAAAGTTGACATTTCTAAAAATAGGTATTAAATTTATAAAAACTGATATTAAGGATTTTATGCCAGTTTGAAAATTTCTGGACTCATTGCTGTAACCTACAAAAAAGATATTCCAAGGGTTACATCTGATATATAATTAAAATTATTGTACAAAGTTTTAGTACAAAGCTGATGGTGACCAGAAAAATATAAACACCTTGCAATATTCTCTTTCACCTGATCTAGCTATTTTCTCATGCACCTCCATATATTGATTGTATCCATCTTCATAACAATGCAATCATCATTATTTGCTTCAGGTTTGTTTTAAAAGGTCTTAACTACAAAGTTCACACATAATAGCTAGCTCACTTTCAAAACAAGGCCCAGGGGAACAAAAGATATGAATTACCATTTGTCTTCCTGTGGCCCTCATTTCAAATTGCTTTGTTTGTGATTACACCAAATCAGTGATATCAAAAGTGGGCTATCACCTTTGTTTCCTATGAAGGGCCACTTCCAAGACTTCAGCATTGTAGCTTGCACTGCTGTGCATTAGATGGCGTCAATCATCATTGAATTTTGAATAATTTTATTTATATTTCTATTTAAGTTCTTGGAGATATTAGCCATCAAGGATAAATAAGGCTTATGTATGTATGTATGTAATAAAAGACATTTTACGAGAGAAATGAATGATATATGATGAATAAATGAATTGAATGAACATTAAGCAGAAATACAATTTTGTTTGAACCCCTTCAGAAACATTGGGGTGGAAAATAATTTATTTGAGTGATAATTTGAATTGATTGAGAATGACTGCAACCATCTAATGCACTGCATTTTGCAAACCACAATAATTGGAGTCTTGAGAGACACACTTCGAAAATGACATGAGAGACAAATTACTGCACCATGGACTATTTTCCACTCTATCAATTATTGTAAAGTAGCATAAAAAGAGCACAACTTGCACATCATTAGCAGAATGCGGGGAACACAAAGTTCTTATGGTACTTCTATAATCCCATGCTTGTTAATACCTTAACTCATAAACTGCTGTCAGTTCAACTAAACTTCCTAATTGGAGAAACAATATTTTGATTTGACGGACACATGGGATCCAAATTGTTATAATTTTATCCTTGACAGAATTCAAGCAGTAAACCTTGCTTCAGAAAAAGCTCCAAATGTTTACAAAAATTGACCCAACTATCAAATGGGGTTGCCATGACAGCAACTACTATTGAATTATATTGAAATGAATATGACATCTTGGTTCCCTTTGTCTAGAAGCGAACAAAAATTATACCTACAAAACACTGCGCGTACACATACAATGCAAAATATAATATACATGAAGGTACTTACCTCAAACTGTGACCTGATACATTAACCAGCTTATGTACTGCTAATAATTATCTCTTTTTTGATGAATTTTGTAACTAACATAGTAACCAAAATATGTCTATCAACACAGTCATGTAACTTTATGATCTACATACTGCCAGTATATACAGCCAATACTTGTAGCTTTCAGTTAATTGGGTTGTTCTTTGAGGCATTTTTTTTTCTATTAACTGGACTGCTGTCAGCTAAAATTGGTCATTTAGGGGATTGGTTTGTTTATCTATAAATTATTACGAGATGAACTACAATCAAACCCCTCTCCCTAAAACGACAACTCAAAGCCCATTATTTGGAAAAATTCAGTAATGAAGTGAGGTCCTTCAAGATTTTGACTTATCCTTGATCTTATATATCTTTGATACACTACCTCAAAGGTATCTCTGTGCTTAGTATAACCAGTCAGCTAGGTTGCTGACTACATTACACTGTTGGCTAATTTATTGGCCATTGATTGCCAAAGCTAAGTAGACAGAAATGGTACCCATGAAGCTATAGCCAGTGTGTTACATGCTTTAGCCTACAAGTCACCTTTTTCAGCTATCTTATACTGCAATAAAACAGAAAAACAAACATTTAGAAGCCTTATCTTCATTAAAACGTTTTGTCTTTTTTATAATCAGAGTTTGCCAATCTTACATTTATTTATTTCCTGAAGTATTCACAAAGGCCATGAAAGAGGCATTGTGATTTAATGGTGAAGGCCAGTATTATTTTATGGGTTATGGGTTTCTCAACAGTGTTGTAGCGCAACATTTGAATTCTGGAAATTGCATTTTGGTGCACTACTCCACTGAGGGCTCTAGGTTGAATATTGGTGGTCTCTTGTGAACGTTGGATTTGGTTGTATTAGCGCAAATTATTTAAACTAGTGCAAATTATTTCCCAATTGAACTTGAAACTATATATATTATTACCTATACAAATCAACTTACAAGAAATTTGTAAAAGACGCACAGGAGAAATCTTGCTTCAGATATGCAGGAGGATATATGGGTGATATGCGAAGAGATAAAGCGCTCTTCCAGATTTACGTAATCAACTGCTATGGTTGTTTTGCTCATGACCCTGAGGTTTCTAGTTTTGCCAAGGGCAGTTCAGCCAGATCCAAGGATGGTTCATTAGCTTTTGTAGGTAACATGCCTGTCATTGCTGAGTAAACAAATTGCCCCCTTATGTTTCACTTTAATCCTATTACCCTAGCAGATGAGAGAACAATAGAATGACCTATCTTTATCCTATCTTTTTGGTTATTTAGGGGATTTGGACCGATACTTCGGCTAGCCGAAGTATAGCCATGAGTATAATTCAGGCTTACAGTCATATCATAATGAACAGATTACAGCATTGGTCACAGAAATTCTAGAGCACATAAAAACAAAAATGATGAACAAATCAATACAGCATTTAAAGTACCGGTATTAACAGTTAATTGAAATAAAAAAAATATTGGCACCTCAAATACAACCAAATCCCAACATCCACAAAAGACCACTGATATTTGTCCTAGAGCCCTTGACTCCATGAACAGAAATATGTTTGCAGTTGGTAAATCTTAATAATATTGGGATTAGACAATTCCACAAATTTGGTGACAGTGTGTAGAGCATCCTTTAGACCAATATAGGGTTAGAACCTCCCTTCCCAGATACATAGCTAGAATTACAGACAGCTTATACTGTTTATCTCCCTGATTATTAGGCCACATGTACCATATAAGTTTGCATCACTCTACAAGAGGCCATGCCATGTAGTATTTTGTAATATGCAATGACTAATTAAAGTTCTTACCCTACTCCTGATCTTCTTCTTCTTCTTCTTTGAGCAAGAGCTGGGTCAGACTCTCCACATTAGATTCAACTGGATTTTCATCCATTATCTTAAGGATTTTAGCAGCAGCATCAGGGAAAACCTCCAACAGTTTTTCGTATACTCTAACCCTGTCTTCTTCTAGTGATGCTTCACTTCTTTCTCTTGGACTATCTGTAACCTCAGTATCCGTTGGGCAAGATCTTGTCCTGTAGTATCCACTTCCTTGACCACCAAAGTTGCTAGGGTAGTGAGGCTGGAAACATGCATTGGTGCTGTAGTGGTATGAAGGGTACTGTCCATGTGGCTGCTGAAACTGTGTCATTGCCCAAGGATGTGAAAGCACTGGTTGGTACGGGGGTTGATACCCAGCACATGCTCCATACATTTCTTCAGGCACTACCATTCTATGTGGTATATCAGGAGGTGGTCTCGGGTTTTGGTGACTTGGATATGGATTGTAATGACCATTTCCTGGTGGCAGGGAAGGATAACCCTCAAAGCTCTCAGACATAACAGGCGGTAGGCTGCCCCTTCGTGCTACAGGTCTACTATAGTGTTCAGGCATGCCACTAACCTCGTGGTATGGTTGTGGTTGAGGTAGTGGATCTGAGAAAGGTCTTTGAATTGGATTAGATTGATTATTTCTTAAAGTTGGGGGGAAAATACGTGCCATGTCATTGTACATGTCAAATTGTGGGATTGGAAGAGGCTTTGCCTGACGCTGTCGAGGAATTTCTGTGGGGAGTGGTGGTAGAGGTTTCGTTAACAAATAGGCAGGCATGTCTGGAAGAGGCGGAAGGGGTCTTCCTTGTCGTTGGGTACAAGGCTCATGAAAAGAACCAGGTCTTGATTTGGTTTCCCCATAGGGGATATCAGGAGGCTGCAGATGCACTTTCTCTGATAACTGGCTGGCTAACACATTGACCATCTCTGCTTCAGTTTTAGAGTTTCTCTCAGGGTGAAGATATTTACATCGATTACCATAGGTACATCGGCGGCCATAAGGACATGCCTTGCCACATCCTTTTAGAAGAAACTCATTCAAATTGGGCCCATAGCGTCCTGCAGGATCATCAGGAGGCATAAACCTGTCGTCCACAAAGGAATACATCAAAAGTCTTTGTTCAATGACTTTCTTCCACTCTGGACTTTCATTTTGCAGGTCTCTAAAATTGTCATTTGACACAATAACACCATCTGTTTGGTGTGCAAGCCTAATGATGAACCTGTCATCATAGCAAATCACCCGTCGACCATTTATGCATCTTGAGGGGGTCCATACTAAGATGTTATCCCCTTCAAGCCGACTTAGAACATCCTGATCAATGATTGGACTTTCCGGCTTTGAGGATTCCTTCCGCCATGAAGGGACAAACACCTTGATATTTCTGTGTCCCCTTTCAATAAAATAATCTACAGCAATTCCAATACCACGACAGGAAAAGACCTTTTGGTTACCATGGCTATGGGAGAAATGAAAAATTACAGTAAGAAAATGGTCTGATTGAAGTCACTAGATCAAACAATCACAAAACAATTTGATCTTAGACAAAAATAATAGACTATCTTTCTTCTTTCATGACAATTAAATGGCTTGATACAACATAACATCCAAATGATTGATTTAACAGGAAAGCCATTTGATTACAATGATGCTGGGCCATGTTTCCTCTGTTCTTGAAGTAGAAACACTTTGAGGGTGCTTTTCATTAGTTAGAACTGGTTGGCCCCACCAGTCTATTTATGAAACAATTTCTGCTATTATTTCCGAATTGTCGAACCAGAATAATCAATTCCTATATTCTAGCCACTATTCTGATGAAGTGTTTGGAAAAATTGGAAAGATTCTCCATGAAAAGCCTATTCTTTAATGGTGTGCCCGGCCAGTTCTAACAAATGGAATGCACTCTAAGATTTTGACCAATTATTTCAATTATGCAGTCAAGTCATTCTGCATTGGATATGCTGTTTACCAGACAAACAAGGTTATTTTTACACATGGTATCTTAATATAGATAAGTGTTTGACACCAAGACTCAGTTAACAAAATGACTCAACATTTTCCCGATTAGCCATCCTCCCTTTCCCTATTTTTAGTCTGTGTTTACACAGCTTGTAAACTGAAGGAGTAGAGAATGAATCCTTATTGCCCGAGGGCATCATAACAAAGACTTCTAAGAGCCTTAAAACTCCATTAACTACAGACCATTGTGCCACGTTGTCGCCTACTAAATTTATTCACCTCTAAAAACTTCAAGAATGAATACAATTTACGACACTTCCTTTTTTGTACCACTGCACTTATGTTAAAATCGAGAGCTAATTATTTGGCGCAATACTTTTCAATGCGCAATATGTTTTATGACTTGAAGTAAATCACGGCATGGGTGATTAAACTAGGAGTCAAACTTGGAAGGAATTCGGACAGCTGAGCAGAATGGCCGTAAAATGATTGAATAGTGTGTCCGGATGTTTTGGTTTGAGAACAAATGGCTTTGAGAACTGAAACAAGTCATAACTGATACATGATGTCAAGTAAGCTAGACAAAGCGGATTTCCCGAACTCTTATCAACAATATCTTGTCCAACGCCAGCAATAGTCTTAAACAAAACATGTCGTTAGTACGTTTTTGTAATCTATACCTCTAGTAAGACAAACCAGAAGACCTTCCAAGGTCAGCGAGTTATTCAAGGAGCAGAATGAAGTTTTCCTGAACAGAAAAGTTTCAGAATCTGTTTGCGAATGCGAGTTCGTTCGTGACTGAGAATACAAAAGAGTTGAGTAGTGATGATGAAACCGTAATTTCCACCATCATAGGGGGGATATTTATTCAATATTCGCCGTGGGTTTAAAGATCGATCAGAAAATCGAGTAAAAAGCCGAGATTCGAAAAAATTTCGTACCCTAAGCGGTATTTGGAAATTCGATATATTCAGGAATGTACTAATCAGAAAGACTCCTAACTTATCATTTAGAAAAAAAAGACCGAAAATTGAGCTTCGATTTCATAAAAATAGCACGAAACCCACATATGTGTTTCCATTAAAGAAAAGTAAGCAAAGAAAATCGTTTCTTTGGCTGGATTATTTTTTCGATCGATTGTGCTGATAAAGCATTTTGTACTAAGTGAGCACGTGTTCTAAGTACATATCAAAACATTGCCATCATCTCCCAAAAATCTAGAAAGACTTCATGAGATCGCGTTAAATAAAACATAAATCACATAGTTTGAAAACCAAATGTCGCTTAGATTGGATTGTTTTATGTTAGGGCTTCAGTTATGCTGTTAGCGAGGGTAAGCACTGAGCGCGACAGTTCTAAATTAATGGCCTTTTGGCGGGTATTCGATGAGGCTGACAAACAATGCCTGCGTATCAAAATAATGGCAATTTGAATGCATCAAAATAATTCATTGAAGTGATTTTGGATTTAGCAATAGTCTCACCTCATTGCAACGTTGCTTCCATCGATAACGATGGGTCTGAAAGTACTTGGATCGGTGTTAACAACAGGAGGCGATGCAATCGGTCTCTCTAACGATGATCCTTCTTCGATCTGCTTTGCGGAATTTTGTGCCTTAACTAACTCCATTAAAAGTTGATTATTGTCCGCTTCAGGGCCAAGTTTTGATAAAGCTGAAGAAACTTCGGATTCCGAGTATCGTAATTTGCGAGCAAAGTCCCTTAAAGACTCTCCCAAGATCATATTTGGTTGTTCGAGTTGTTCTTGGTGGTTGCGAGTTTGAGATTCCATGAGATTCATAATGGCATCCTGTGAACGTAACGCACCTTCTGTCGAAGTTCTGCCTGATTCTTCTCTTATACTTGTATTCGCTGTTTCTTCAACACGAGGTTCCTTTTTTCCTTCAATATTTATTGACTTTTCATCAAGTTTAGTGTCTTTAAGTTCGTCACTTCGACCAGCAGAAGTGGATTCCTTCGGAGGTTCGGTTGCCTTGCAAGGTTTTACAACCTTTGCTTTGGTCGTTTCTCTTCTTTTCCACACGACTTCTGTCTCCAGATCGTCCACTTTCTCATTTGTTTTAAGAGCTGGATCATGGACGTGATTTTCATTAACATCCTTTTGAACTGTGCTATCACTGTGAATATTTAGAGATCTCATTTGGTCCAAACACGATGAAGCCAGCGCAACGGCCATCTTCGAGCCACAAATTTCAAGGAATCCCTCGGAGTCCAGGGCCAAATAGGCCGCTGTTTTTCTTTCGATCTCGTCCACAATATTAGTAGTTCCTTTTTCCTCGTAAAGGTCGCACACTGGAAAATCAACACGGTACCGGACCTCGGGGTTGCAAACGCTAATAATGTATTCCTATAAAAATAAAAACAAATGGTCAACTGGAGTCGCGCGGATCGTGTCGTTCTCTAATATAAAGAAACATTACTGTATCCATTATATCAAAAACAATACAAGATCATAAATTGATCTGAATAAAACACCTTAGCTCGATCTAGAAGTTCAGGGTTCTCTTCGCAAACCACTCGGATCCACCGCAAAGATTCGTATTTTTCTAAGTTAGCCGATTCCGATTCCACGGTCTCATCCGAAGTTTGACAAGGTAAAATCTGAAAATCTACACCAAATAACTGTTTGACACGACTTTCGAGGAGAGATTTCAAATCTCTGGTATTGGTCTTTAGTATGAACTCTTTCGATGTGGGACTGATGATCTCTTGGAGAACCATTTTGTTGTAATTGGTGATAGAACGTGCTAGTCGCGCTCAACTCATCATGTATGGATTCAAAGGTCTGATCAAGAGCGCATACCAGAACAATATATGCAGAGTAGGACCCACGTATAATGGGTGCGGTGAGATCAGTGACGTCATTCATAATGTGGTTTCCCGTCAACATTGTACCAAAAGAACAATGCAAAAATAATCGATTATAATTACATCTACAAAATAACACTGACATCTCATAAGAACTCTAATCTCTGTTTAAACCATCAATGATTATTACTCGGGCGCTTCCGTAGGAAGCAAGCCCGAGTCTAAATATGCAGGCCATTCTTCGTCGTCGTATTTGGTTGTCAAAATGAAGGTCATGGCCCAGGCGTTCCAAGCTGAGACCATGGAAACCGAGCACGAGATTACTCACGTTCGTTCGTTCCTTTTCGAGAGAATATTCAATCTCGTTCCCAGAGCCTGCGTTTCTCCTGGTCAGCACCGAGAAACGAGAGGCTCTGGTTGCAACTGTTTTTTGTTGATTGTTTCCTCGACTGAATAAGAACGCGTCAAAAAACGGTTGCAACCAGAGCCTCTCGTTTCTCGGTGCTGACCAGGAGAAACGCAGGCTCTG
>JAABNW020115000.1:0-14352 GCA_015164035.2 Radianthus crispa
AACTATACAAGGTCCTTAGAGGCTTGTCTAAATAATAAAGTCTTTAGCTGCGTCTTAAAGGAGTCCACTGATGTTATCTAGAGGATATCTATATTTTCTTCATTAATCCAGTTACTCAAATAAATAAGTTATGTAAATAAATAAAAATTCTGAAGATCTGAAATTCTAAATCTGAAATTCAACCAAACAACAATACCTTTATAAAATGATGATTCAGCTTCACAGAAATGACCACGGGGACAAATGCCTCCGACTGTTACATGAGCGAAGTGTGTAGGGCAGTGAGTCAGGTTTGTCATGTATGGATTAGGAGAGGAAGCTCCAGACACACAGTAGAAGCCTTCACCACAGATGCCATTGGGATATGTTAAATTACTTCCTTGGCAGACTTTACCGCCATCGCAAGGGATACAGTCTTCTTCTCTCCCTAAGCCTGTTTTGTTGTTATAGGTACCCGGTGGACACGCCTTCCATCCAAAACCAGTTCCATTTGGACAGTAAAATCCTTCAGGACAGTCTATCATTATCTCTTCTATAGCTACGATTGACGCTAAAATTAAATCATATGTTAGTTTCTGTTTGGATATTTCCTTACTCCTCTCACCTATGAATATTATAGTTCCTATAAATGAGTCTTACATGTGACCCAATATTTCACCCAACAGCACTATTTTACATGGTCTGCCGACAACGGGAGAGATGAGATTTAGGTGAAGGTTTGACAAGTAGTTCATGTGAGGTTTTCATGAGAGGATTTAGTGTCAAATGTTGGGCCTTTTGTTGTGGCCCTTGTTCGTGTAAACACAATACTCGTCAACGAGTTGAATTAGAAATAAATCTCAGATGCATGAAAACTAACCTTTGTTATCAGGTGTTCCAGGACAATACTTGGTCATCGGGCAGACACTGCAAGAGTCCATACCTTGTTTAGGAGCAACAGTCCCCGGTAGGCATTCCTTGGGTTCTGAAGATCCTGTGGGACAAACACTACCCACTGGGCATATATTTGGTCGGCTATTTGTTTGACCAGTTGGGCAGTAATACCCCCTGTAACAAGGACCTTTTGGCTTCACAAGCCCTGGATCATCACAGTACCAGCCTTTAGTACACGGGATGCACTCGGAACTATTAGTCAGTTGAGTGCTGTTCGAGAACGTTCCCGACGGGCAAGGTTCAGGGTGTTCTGTTCCAGTGATGCAATATTTTCCCTCAGGGCACACAATCTCCTTTTTACTAGTGGACCGTGGAGGGCAGTAGTAACCAGCACTACATTTCCCTGCGGTGGTTGTCATAGCAATTTCATTACAAAATTCACCGCCTGTACAATTCAAACAGTCTGCTTCTCTTTGAAGTTTAGTCGCCGGGCTGTAGGTTCCAACTGGGCAAGGCATAGGCTCATCGACACCTGCAGATATGGCAACGGGACATCAAATGGTTGCATGAGACAGAATAAAACATTGACAGCTTTTCAAGAAATATGCCATGCTGCAGCTAAATGGAACTTTTGATAGACAAAGGAAACAGTTTTACCTACCTTCAGGGCAATAATAGCCAGGAGGACATACATTAGCTTTAACACCTAACTCAGGCGTTGTTGTATTTGCTCCTTCTCGACAGAAATATCCCGCGCCACATAGCCTATTTGGTCTTACGAGACCCCATTCATCACAGACATTTCCACCTGTACACTGCAAGCAGTCGTTGACGTTAGTAGACCCACTGCGGTTATTGAATGTTCCTGGTGGACACTTGAACTCTGACGCATACCTCGTGCCTTTAGGACAGTAATGTCCAGGAATACATTCATAGATGGCATAATTTACCACCGGTCCAAACGTATCGTTGCAATAGAACCCAGCGGGACAGGTTTTACAAGTAAATTGCTCGGTCTCGTTTTGGTAGAAACCTGCTCCACATGGTGTAGGTGATGGACTTCCAGTTGGACAGATGTGCCCGACTGGGCAAGGCTTTTGCGTCTTGTTTGTCGCTGCACCGTCGCAGTAATACCCTTGTAAACACTCACCAGAGGGTTCTGGAAGTCCATTTTTACCACAGTACCAGCCTGGCGTACAATCCTGACAATCAGTTAGGTTTCTTGAAAAAAGAGATGAAAATTAGAAATACCAGAGCATGAATAAAATGCAAAGTAGCATCATAATCTGTATTTTGAAATACTGAAATGCTGGAAAAACATGGAAGCACATAAATATGATCGTGGATCAACATTTTCACAGCTTTCAACAAAATAGCTTGGCTTCCTTCCAAACTTTGAATCCCTAGAGAATCCCTAGCAAATATCTAACCTGTTTCCTGTCACGTTAGCAAACGTTCCTAAAGGACAAAGCTGTGGACCATTCGGCACTCCTCTTGGGCAATACGCGCCTTTGCGGCATATATCACCAGTCTTGCCGTCGTTTGGTGTTGGGTTGTCTGCACCCAGATTACAATAATGGCCTCCTTCGCAGTCGAAAACTGGTTCAGTAAGACCAGACCGCGGGCAATATTTTCCTCGATCACAAAGTACTGGTAATGCAGACCCATTAGGGCAGTAATAGCCCGGTTGGCATTGGCCTGAAACAAATATTCCTATTTAGTTTAAAAATCCGTAAACAATGTACCTTAAAGATAATACCGTTGATATCTTACCGCCAGAAGGCATAGATGTAGAGGATCCATTCACACAGAACCAACCGCCAGCACATTCCCCTGTAGGTTCATCAAGTCCATCTCCTTCACAGTATTTACCTCCGGTACACAAAACACAAGAAGCCGAAGTTTTCTGGCCAGGTAATCGATTGAATGTTCCGGGAGAACACAAATGCTCTTTGTCATGAGTAGTATTTTCGGGACAATAGCTGCCGGGTGGACAAATATAGCCCGAGTAGGATGACGAATTACTGGGACAGTAATATCCAGCAGGGCAGGCTTTGCATGAAGTTTGGCCTTGTCTGTTTTGATAGCTACCAGCAGGACACCCATTAGGATAAGGAGATCCAGGGGGACAGTAGAAACCGGGTGGACAGACATCTCCAATGGCTTGAAAAGAAAAATATTAAAGCTCTCGGTAACTATCCAATCGAATTTGTTTGATAATATACTAAATATTTCTAAGTCAGTGAAGACTTTGAAGAGAGAAATAAATGATTCTTCTGAAGATCAATGCAAGATAATGAAAAACGTCCGGAGGCAAGAAAAGTCCAAGAGGTGCGAATTTGCCTTTTGCTTGAATTAGTTGGTACCTAGAATCTTCTTTTCAAGTTTTACCTGCAGAACAGTTGCCATACAAGGAAGAACCTCCCATGGATGAAACAGGATCTGGTCTATCAACTCTTCTTACGCAGTAATGGCCTCCCAAACAATCCTCAGTCGGTGAAATAGCATGCAGTTCCCCACAATACCTTCCTGCATCACAGTCTTTACACTGAGATGCTTTATGGAGTTGCTTTGTGTTGCTGTAGGTTCCTCGGGGACATGGTTGCCAGTTAAGACCTGTACCGTTTGGACAATAGTAGCCAGCAGGGCACTGGTGATAACCGGATTTAGGATATCCTGCTGTTACATTTTCAGGGACACAATAGAAACCTTCAGGGCATATTTGACATGTAGCTGAGGCAGTGGTGTTGGTGAAATAGCCAGCTGGACAGTCTACTGGACTTTTGCTTCCTAATTAAGTCAAAATAAATTTGTTTGTTACAATACATACTACGAATGCCAAACGTATGATTTAAGTTTTTTTGCTACACATTGGCTGAATACACCTATTTCAAAAAACGCCAGGAGAAAATGGAGAATGGCGATTGTCGAATGGAGATTGTACGGCCGAAAAGGACTGTGGTATATAGTATGCCATCATTAATTCATCATAAGTAAATGCGTTTACCTTGCAATTGAGTGATAGATACATCTTATAGTTCTTTTTGGTCGTGCAATCTCCATTTGACAACTGCCATTCTCCATTTTCCCCGACGTTTTTTTCTTAAATAGGTGCATAAAAATTATCGATGTATAAATACCTTCTGGGCAGTGAAGTCCAATGAAGCAGGCCACCTCAGTTTGCGAAGATGACCCCTCTGGGCAAAAGTAACCAGCCTTGCAAGGCCCACTGGTAAACGTGAGACCGTTAGCACCACAATACTGTCCCGCTGTGCAGTTCGTACACTGGTCTTTGCTCCAAAGACCACTTCTATTTGAAAACGTGCCCATTGGACAATCTTTTGGTACTTCAGTTCGCGTGGGACAATATTTTCCGGCCGGGCAAACAGCAGCAGTTTTGCTTTTTGATCCAGTTTCGCAAAAATATCCTTGTTGACATGGACCAGTTACAATTGTTTTCCCAGGATCTTCGCAGTAGTAACCACCTGTGCAGGCAGTACACTGTGAAGAATTATGTAGTCCTGAAAAACAAATAAATTGAACAAGCTAGATAGACAGTCCTGCTCAATACCGCAGTTAAGCTTATCTAATCTACAGAACTAAACATGCTGTATATTCAAATATTAGGATTAACTTATTTTCTGCTCTAATTCAAAATATTTACCTGTTACGTTGGAGAATGTCCCCGTAGGGCATTTTTCAGGTGTTATCGTCTTTTCTTTGCAGAAGTAGCCCTCCCAACATATATTTGCATCAATTCCTTGCATGGGAGTTGCCGTCTTAGCTCCTAAAAAAAATCAAGATTTTTCATTAGCTTGAAACCTTGAAATAGCTTTGATGAAATGAGAATGACTGTTGTGAAGCTGGAAAAACACCTTGAATAAATGAAAAATACCTTTCTTGCAGTAATACCCTGGGCTGCATGGAGTAACTGGAGTCGTAAGTCCTTTTTGACCACAGTAATAACCACCAAGACAAGGAGTACACTGTTCTTGTCTAGCGAGGCCACTTGCATTGCTAAAAGTACCAACATCACAAGGATATTCTTCTGCAAATTGAGTACTGTTCTGACAATAATATCCCGGAGGGCACAAATACAAACTGTAATTTACAACTCCGCCGAAGGTGGCATTGCAGTAATATTTTTCGGGGCACGTTTTACAGGAATGTTTTATGGCTTCGTTTTGGTAGTATCCTGAAGGGCATTTTACGGGCCGGTCTACGCCTTCTTTGCAGTATGAACCAGCTGGACATGGGTAGGAAGCTGGAGTCTTCGAAACCTGGCCAGGAGGACAGTACCATCCAGCAGCACAGTCACCTCTTGGTTCTTCAAGCGCAGTACCATTACAGTACTTTCCCCTCGTACAAAGCTTGCATGCACTTGAATTTGTTGCTTGGAAAGCATCATTGTATTTTCCCGGAAGGCATGGCGTTGGATCTCGGGTACCTTCGAGACAGTAATAGCCTTTAGGGCACACATTTCCTGTTGTTCCATCGGTTGGACTTGAAGAGCGTGATCTCTTTGTGCAGTAGTATCCAGCAGTGCAATTACCTTTAGGGCTCTCAAGTTCGGAAACATCACAGAACTTGCCTCCGTCGCACTCTACTGGATGGGTCGATCCTTCAGGGCAGTAATATCCTGGTTGACACATTCCTCCGTGAATAGTTGTCTTGTTAGTGGTAGCACTTCCATTACAGTACCACCCTGCACTGCAATATCCAGTAGGCCATGAGTTTCCATAGCCCTCGCAGTACATACCCGGTGGGCAGTTCTGACAAGATGAGTCATTTTGTTGGCCAGTGAGATTGTTGTATGTTCCTGCCGGACAGGGGTGTTGGTAGGCATATTTTGTCTCCATGGGACAGTAATGTCCACTTGGGCAAATCGTTAACTTATAATCTTGAGTTCCAGTCAAACAGTAATATCCAGACGGACAAGACTTGCATTTGCTCTTGCCTTCAACGTCATTATACGTTCCGGGCTTGCACTTTTCAGGAACAGCTGACCCACGTTCACAAAAAGTTCCTGGTGGACAAATACCACCAATACCTTTATACTGTCCCATGTACTTGCTAAGAGGGCATGTAACATTAGAGGTGTTGTATCCATCAATGTATGGTTTTGACAAGGCAATCCCTATAGAAAACAATAAACGTACTGAGTTTTTTAACTACTTGAATCATTTATTATAATATAGCTTTACGGAAACTCAATCTCTTGTCTTTATCATTGGCAAATCTTTGTGCTGTGATTATTTGTCATAACAAATAAAACGTACGTGAAACCGTTAGAATAAAACCTGAGAAGTCTAGAAAATGTAATTCTTGGTGAACTAACAATCGATTCATCAGTCATAAAAAAACCGAGTTCTCAACCTGAAGTGCAGTAGTATCCCTCTTCACACAAGTCTGTATAGGTTGTTAGGTTTGGTCCGCCACAATAACGTCCGGGATCACAATCAATGCACTGCTTGACGTCATAAAGACTTGTTCTATTGCTGTAGGTACCAGCAGGACACGGTCTCCAGTCCATTCCAGTTCCGGCAGGACAATAGAACCCTTGTGGACATGAGAAGTAGCCTGTGGACTCATTGCGGCTAAGATCTAAAGGAACGCAATAGTACCCCTGAGGACACTCAGTGCAGTTGGCAGCTCCAGACTTATTGGTGTAATAACCAGCAGAACAAGGTTTTGGGAGGCTACTTCCTTCTGGGCAGTGGAAACCAATAGGGCATTCTTTGGATGTTGAGACTTTAGAGCCAGTTGGACAGTACCAGCCCTCTTTGCAAGGTCCTCTTACATTTGGAAGTCCTAGCGAGTCGCAGTAGTATCCTGAGATACAATAAAATACAAGAACAGGTATTGAAACAGGAAGAAATAACAACTGGAGTACTTGCTTCTTGAACCATTGAAAACTTGCTTCTTTATGGTAATCAAATTTATAGTCAGACGATTCTCCGGCAAGTGGCATGTCTACCAGAGGGAAGAAGAGGCGGGAAAAGTTGATTGTCTCCAGATTGGACATAAAAACATTCCATAGCATGAGTAACATTCGTATTTTAAAAGTTCCAAATCATAAGAACCCAACTATTTTTTCACACAAAATAAATAAGTAATCTATAATAGAGGCAGATTTCATATGACTGTGAAAAAATCAGTGCCGTGAGCGTGTCGTGCCGTAACCTAGGATTTTTTTTACGCGATGTGATTGGCTAAGCACGACACTGTGCCGTGTCCGCGCCGTGACAGTGTCCGTGCATTGTTTCGTGTTTCTTGCATTTGATTGGACGAGGAGTGCGTGTCTTCTAGTGACCGTGATGTTTTCTAGATTTTTAATTGGCCGACTCCTTGTCGTGAAAGTGTACGTGCCGTGAACGTTCCACAGTCATACGAAAACTGCACGAAGAATAGACCTTCTTTACCTTCAGTGCACTGAATGCAATCAGATCTAGAATTCCTGCTACTGTTAGGCTGGAAAGTGCCTACTTCGCAAAGAGAAGGTTCCTTGTTTCCACCAAGGCAGTATGTACCAGGAGGACAAGCTATTTCCATACTACTTGAAGATCGTGGAGGACAGTAGTATCCAGGATCGCAAAGTCCGACGGGCGAGTCACGCCCTGGAATGGAGCAATGATAGCCAGCGGTGCAGTTCCAGCAATCCTCAACCGATTTGTAGCCTAAATTATTGGAAAAACACGAAAAAGAAACCAGTTAACAGGACATGATAGTCCAGAGTTTGGAAAGCTGAGCTTAGAAAAATGAATCAGCTATATGGACGAATCTTCTCCTCCCCTTCCCATCTTTTTTCTCTTCTCCGTGAATACTCTGTTTCCAAAGCAGAAGCTGCATGGATGAAAGGAAATTTGGAAAGAAAGGAAATTTGGAAAGAAAGGAAAAGACGTTGAGATCCCAGGATCAAACCAAGGACCCTCCACTTAAGCCTCGAGAGAGAGACGAGAGAAACGCTGCGTAACAACCCGGCTAAAGGCTGCAAAGAAGGCTACCTCAACTTCGAAGGCCTGCGCATTCACCACCTAGTCAATACATCAAAGTTTGCTCACCGGTATCATTTCCAAAGGTTCCCTTGGGGCAGTCCACAGGTTCGCCAGTTTCTTCTGGACAGTAGTGACCAACAGGACAAATATTCGCATCATCACCTTGATCTGGAGTCATAGATGTGGCATTTCGACGGCAGAAATAACCAGCTTCACAGCTGCCATACGCATGGCTTAGTCCTTTGTATGAAGAATGAATACAATAATAATTTGCTGTGCAAATTTACAGAAAGGCAACATCCAATAATTATAAACATGAAGGCGTTCAAATCATTTGAAAATCGAATGATCTTCGAATTCGCCTTATGGTTTTCCGTTCTATCACGTTTTGGAATGTCCAAGGAAGGATCTCCGTATAAATTCAGGTCGACAGTCTTCCATGGCAAAGAAGCCAAGACTTAAGACGATACAGAATACGTGCTCACTTACCTTCCCTGGGACAGTACATGCCAGCAGTACAGGAAATACAATCCGCCAGACTTCTCCCTCTAGTATCGTTATTAAAGGTTCCTTTAGGACATGGATTCTGGAATTGAGTTTTGGTGCCATTTGGACAATAGTATCCCGAAGGGCATGGACGACTCAAGTATTCATAATTCGAACCGGGACAGTAGAACCCTTGCATACACGGCCAACATTTATCAAGTTTAGTCACTGGACCATATGTTCCAGGGGGACAATTTCTTGGTTGAAATGAACCCTCTGGACAATACCTTCCAATAGGGCATATCCCCCCACTTCCTGTTTCTTTGCCTTCAAAATATGGACACGAACCATTCAAGTTTGCTGGGCAACCCGAAGCATTGTTTCCTGTAGGGTTCGGTCGATCAACGCCATATGCACACCAGTGTCCAGGCGAGCAATCACCCGTAGAATTGCTGGCATGCTCCGAGGCACAATACTTCCCTGGTTCACATGGTTTACACTGGTTTACCTCGTATAATCTTGTCTGGTTGCCATAGGTTCCCCGCGGGCAAGATTTCAGATCTAGACCCGTTCCGTAAGGACAATAGTAGCCTTGTGGGCAGATGATTGGATTACCAGCTACTTCACAATAAAAACCTGCAGGACAAAGCTCGCATTCCTTTGAATGGGTTGTTTTAGTGAAGCTGTTGTTTTGGCAAGGAATTGGCTCTGCAGTACCTCCTGGACAAAAGTGTCCCACACGACAAGCGAATTCAGGTGGATCTTTGCGCTTCATGCCACTAGGGCAGTAATACCTTTGAAAGACAAACAAAAATATAATTTGAAAAGTTTGTTTCAAGAAACTCAAGAGGAAAGGCAAATATGGCAAATATGGCAAATATGGCAAATGTGGATCTAAAGGTGAACTGAGACAGGTTCAGCTTTCTCTTCTAAGCAAACGGCATGACCCAGTAGTTCAAGAGTATACCACTGGTGTTTCCCCCTAAATAAACTAATTTTTCTACTGTGATTTGGCTTCTTATATTACACATACCTTGGAGCACACGGCCCACTTACAGTCGTCAGACCAAGTCCATCGCAATACGAACCAGGAGTACAGTTGAAGCAATCACTAGGTGCTTTACCCAAAGATATATTACGGAAGGTTCCATTTGGACAAAGTTCTGGTTTATCACTCCCTGTAATACAATACGCTCCTGGAGGGCATTCAATCCAGTCTGATCTAGAAGCACCAGCTGGGCAGTAATAACCTTCCTGGCAAGGCCCCGATGTAGTCGTCATGTTGTACTCGCCACAGTACATCCCGGCTGTACAGTTTCGACACTGATCGACTGTGGATCTCTTCGTGAGGTTACTGAATGTTCCTGGCGGACATTTCTTTGGTTGAGCAGTACCTATATCACAGTAAAATCCTGCTGGACATGGTCCGGCATCTGTGTAGTTAAACGTTCCAGGCGGACAAAGGGTTGTATTTGATGTTAGACCTTCAGGTGTTGAGACAGTGGCTCCACTACGACAATAATATCCTAGAAAAGATAAGCAAAACCATAGAATATTTATGAGATATTTATAGAGATATTTTCTAAAAAGCATCTTTGCGGAATGTTGCGACCACCCTGTTTCATGAAGCAGCCCCAAGATCCACTCAATTTATTCCCCAATGGTTAATTTAATTTTAAGTTGAATTTAGATGGATTCAGTTTTAATGAACCAACTGCCATGACCTTCTCATTTAATTGAAATTGCGTGCAGTCGCGTTCAAAAAATGGAAGTATACGTGTCCGGGAAGGGAGAGGATGTGTTGTTCTATCTAATTCTAAACTCATGACTGGAATTTCAAGACGCAAACAATTAAGCTTGTATCTCTACATAAATTGTAATACTAATCCTTACACACCTGGAGCGCATTTCTTAGTGTACGTTGTCTGCCCTTGCTCATCGCAGTAATAACCTCCTGGGCATGGACTACATTCGTTTACTTGAGCAATGCCCTTTGTATTACTGAAGGTGCCCAAAGGACAAGGAAATTCGAAGCTAACATGGGTACCACTAGGACAGTAGTATCCAGCAGGACATGTGCTGTTCTGATATAGGACCACAGGTGCCATACGATTGTCGCAGTAGTAGCCAGCGGGGCAAACCTAACAACAAAACGATACGGCATTGTAGCATACTCAAGGGCGATTTCTGGGGTTTCGCTGGTTTTGGTCCAAAGTTCTGCTATGGGAGCAGAGTTGTTTGTTGGCTCTCTCTTAGCTGCGCTTCGAGAGTTTGGTTTTCTCATGGTCTTGGCCACTTAAAAATCAACTTCCGATTCCTTTTAAGGAAATATTCTCGACATTTATTATATTTTCTTACTACTATGCAAGAAATCGGAGGATTGTAAGAAAAATTGTTTTTTACACCAAAAAAAGTGATGAATTGCTCTTTACCTTACAACTTGGATGCCCTCTCTCATCTTGATAATAGCCTGACTTACACCTCAGTGGTTCGGGAGAGCCAACAGGGCAGTAATGACCAAGAGGGCAGGTATAGTTTGCAGGATTACCTTCCCTTTGTTTTGGGGGACAATAAAACCCAGCAAAACACTCAGCAGTGGGATTATGCTTTCCCCATCCTTCGCAGTACCACCCTTTGGTACAATCTGCGCAGTCGTCCAAGGCTTTGTTTTGAGTAGTGTTCGAGAAGGTTCCTGGAGGACACTTGGTAAATGTCTTGCTTCCTGTAGGGCAGTAGGATCCTTTGGGACATTCATTTCCAGTTTTTCCATCTGTGGGGGAAGGGGAAATAGCGCTTCCAATACAATAATACCCTGCTGAGCAGTTCCCAGATGGATCTGACAATCCTGTTGTGCCACAGTACGTTCCAGGTGTACATGCTTGAGGCGCAGAGCTTTGCCTTGGACAGAAGGTGCCTGGTTGACAAAGACCTCCACCATCGATTAAACGTGCTGGACGTGCTGCGATTGAGGCGTTCCTGCAGTAATATCCTGGGTCACACGGACCAGCGACATCATCAAGACCTAATCAAGAAAGATCAAAAGATAAAAAATAGCTCGAAACTTGATGCAAATCCTCTGGAAATGAACATCTTCAGAAATCAGATAATTGAACAAGCAGACTTTCTGGCAGAAAAATTACCTTGTATATCACAGAAGAATCCCGGTGTACATGGTATGCAGTCAGACTTCTGACTCCTCCCTGTTAAATTGTTAAACGTTCCAGGTTGACAAGCGAAGGTAGTACCAGCGTAACTGTTTTGAGGGCAGTAATACCCTGCAGGACAAATTTCAGGATTTGTGGTGTTACCAGAACAGAAGTATCCCGCCGGACAGTCTAGACAGTCTTTTTGTCCCGTAGCATTTTGATAGGAGCCTTTTGGGCAGGCCTGTGGCCATGGTGATCCAGAAGGGCACTTGTAGCCTGGAGGACATCTATCACCATAACGCGGGCTTGGACGGCTGGTGTAGGATCCCTCAAGACAGTAGAATCCATCGTCACAAGGTCCTGTTACATCACTTTGGTTTCCAGAAGCACAGAAATATCCTGCTTTACATTTGGTACATTTACTGGCAGACGTGATCATCATCTGACCATTCGGAGCATAGCTGCCAGGATTGCAGGGCTGTGGGTCAATTGTATCTGCCTCACAATACCATCCCCCGATAGGACAGCGTCCAAACCATTTAGGAGTGTGTGCGGTGTCATCGCTGGGACTTGATCTTGTTGCACTTCGTCGACAGTAGTAACCTGGGTTGCAAATTCCAGTGTAATTTGTGTTTGCGGTTCCTTGACAGTATTTTCCTCCAGGGCAATCTTCACATTGTGTTTTCAGGGATAATCCGGTTCTTGAGCCAAACGTTCCTTCCGGACAGGCCTGCTTTAATCCTTTTGCCGACGCGTCATCGCCGACGAGACAATAATAGCCTTGAGGACAAGGTGCTGGGTCAATAGTCCCGCCTGTGCACTCGAAACTCACCGGACAGACCAAGCAGTCGGAAAGTCCCGTGTAATTGGCGTAATATCCTGGTCGAGGAAAAGGGATAAATGGATTATTAAGATAATTATAATCCAAAAAAATATACGGGATGGAGTGAGAATGAGTATGGCTTACCGTTCTTCTTTCATCGACTGTGATCCGGGTTGAGCCAGGATCGTGCAAAGAATTGGTTTATTTTTCAGGGAGCTGACATTGAATTTAACAAGAAAATACCTGGTTTGCAGGGTATGACTTGCAGACCATCGGGACAATAATGTCCTTTAGGGCATGGACCTCCTGTGGATCCGTTATTGGGTGTAGGAGTGGTGGCACCTCGATCGCAGAAGTATCCAGGCGAGCATTTGCCTGTTCTTTCAGTTTGACCAGTAGCGTTACAATACCATCCCTCATCACACTTATGACAACCACTTACTTCATCTGTTCGACCAGTGAAGGGACTAAAACAAAACAGTTTCATGTCAAACAAGTGGCTTACAGTGCGTCCACTTCAACCCCAAAGCCACCCAAACAAATTTTCCAAAAAAGTTTTCATTCGACTTCGTGACTTGATAAAGATTTTAAGAATGATCAATATAGTTTTAATGCTCGACATGTTTCGGCGTAGTCGAACGCCATCATCAGGAATGATAAGTACAAATGTACAATTCGTATAAATGTTACGGAAAAACAATGGAATCAAATAATTAACATAATATTAATTAAGTGGATAAGGTGAGAATGAAAAAAAAAACAAAAACAAACTAATGATGTTACAGGCAAAGGTGACAATTATAGATATATTTGTGACTATTTGACTACAATAAAATCATTGTAAATTATCACAAACTGTTTTCAGACCGTTTTCGATCTCAAACAAACAAGTTTCGAGCAGAATATCAGTACATAAAGCAAAATGTGTTAAAATTTGTGGTGATTCTATTGTTCAAATCCTCGAATTTGATTGGATAATTTGTATAAAAATTACACCATGCAAAAACTAATATCCTTTCGATGTTAACGAATTATGAAAAAGTGCTCTCCTAAGACGTAAGGATAGACAAAAGTATTCAGACCTAAGTGCAAAGTATTTTGAAATTCTTTCAAGTTTAGGAGGGAACAACAGAAAAATGAAGTCGTAAACTTTAAAAGTGCTACAGTGCGAAAAATGCGTTGAACATCTTCAAAGTTATTAGGATAGCGGAACAAGATTTGCATGGATTAAACACAGTCAATTTGTTTCTGAAAAATTATGCTTTGTTCGTGCAAACAAACAGCACAATTGTATTTAAATAATAAAACTGAGAAAACTTGTATCCTTGCTCGCCATAGAGTCTACCGTACCAGTGGTTAGAGCATCCAACTAGTGGCCCGAGAGCCATGAGTTCAATTCTCGTCTGGTGCTCAGAATTTTTTTTAGTCAAACGCGTAATTCCAACTTGTCTTTCTTTAGTCTTTTACTAAAACTGAAGCAATCTCAAAAATCCTTACTTTTTGGTTCCTTCTGGACATGGCCGTTCATAGGTTGTTCCTTTAGAGCAGTAGTGACCAGCTATGCAGACCCGTCCCCACTCTAAGACACCTGCCTCGAAGGTTGGGTTACCTCTGGTGGCACCTCCAAAACAAATATGCCCTGCGTCGCAATCCGCTAAAAACAATTAAAGTAATTAGCAAATGTGTTGAGACAAGAACAACGACAATAATGATCAATTTTAGTTTTTTTCAAATCAACCGAAAAAAAGACTAATTTCGTAAAACCATCCAGCGATGACGTCACTTGACAGCACACCAGGCTTCTACCAATAACAATGATTTATATCAGCTCATGAACAATTAAAGTGCCTATAACCCTTAACGCGATACTTTCAGAATTGGATGTATATGGAGTGAATAGATGGGTGGTTAAAAATTTTTATATGCTTTGAGTGGCTCATCTTGGAGATATCAAGGGTTTTTCTTCCAATATGCTAATGAGTGTGATGTCATAGGAGGCATGATTAAATATACAAGAACATTCGGGAGC
>JAABNW020115111.1:6230-26633 GCA_015164035.2 Radianthus crispa
CTGTGAATTGCTCGCTACAACGCTCCCATCGAAAAAGCTTTCTTTGGGAGTTATTCAGGTTATTCCTGACCAATACAATGATTGTCTTATTCCTTGCTATTGGATAGAGAATAGCTGGAATATGATAATAGTCCAGATATACCCTAGACGATTACATTCTAGTATGTTAATAAACACGTGCTCCAAATCCATCTCATAATACAAGGAAACAACGACCCTATGTACCAGAGAGGGTACAATATCCGTGCGGGTAATGGTTTCGAAATAATATATATATTTTTTAATTTCTGTATTGTATTTTAAAAATCTTAGAAAGAGAAAGGCTATGAAAAAAAATTGCCCAAAAATTAAAATAACGCATAAAAAATTATAGAAAAAGAGAGTCCAGATGACTCTGTCTTCCTCGGTGAATAAATCTATTTGTTACAGTTTGCTGTTAAATAATTAATCTAGATGGTTTTCGATGTCCAGAAAAGTCAAGACCCGTTTACACTGTGTAAAAAGAACGAACAGAAGAAAGATATTCTTTTCACGAGCTCTCTTTAACTAACTGTTCTTTTTTACCATTTAACATATCCCGAAAGAATTCAGAGTAAATGTTGATTCTTGCTCATGATCTCAGCCAACAAAGCTGGACTCACAAACTGACCACTTACTACTATCTTCTGTTAACGCACATTAGAAGGATTACAAACTTATGAGTGAATATTTAAACAAGTACATGATTTAAACGACTTGTTGGAAGTCAGCTGTCACAAGCGTTATCTTAATGTGTTCTGAATACACACGGACTAATTTTCAAACCCCGAGTTTCACATTCACCCAGAAAGGTTTATATAAAGTAAAAATCTGCAGTGAAATTTCTCTCGGCATAATCTTTTGAAAACTAGTTTTCTTTGGAATAAAACGTCCAGAACTCTCTAACTTATTCTTATCATATTACCATTAATTCTAATTAGTGTATACTTACAAAATCATTCCTATTTTTTATTCACATCTTTACGATTATATGAAAAAAATAAGACATTCGCGAGTATTGTGATTGACGAACGTTTGGTAAAACACGTTTAATCATCAAAAATCGAAAGTTAACGAACAAATGACTATTTTGTAAATTAAGTATCGCATTTTTTTTATTTCCTCGAAAGAAATTTTTGTTTTCCTTTTACAATCTATTAATGAAAATTGTTTATTCCGAAGCAAAATACTTTTTACAAACGCGTTTTAGGAGCTAACATAGGGAAAATAATTTCAAGTAACTAAGGAAGGATAATATTTTAAGGTTCAAAGTTGAAAGAAATTTTAGGTATTTTTTAGAATGAATATCATTTATAATGAATTATTCAGTTCGTTTACACATCGATTTGAACAAAAGTGACCATTTTCTTTATGGTTTACTTGCTACTCCTCCTCTTCAACGTTTACATACAAAGGCGTTCGACGAAGCGGAGTTCATTTCTGAAAAACTCTAGATTCTGAGACTCAAAGACGAGTCTAGCTGGCTTACTGGCGATGACAAGACAAGTGCTTTACCAAGCTATCATTCATCTATTTCAAAAGTAAACCAAAAACACACTACGGATTCAGTTAACAGTGTTTAATTTATTCCAAAGTTCAATGTAGGGGATTTTGTCATTCGTTATTCTATTCATGATACGACCCATCGAATCTCATGCCGAGCGAGTAGAAACTTTACTGAATTTAAAATAAATATGGATTTATATCCTATTCAGTATGATATAAAATATATCAAGAATCTTGTTTTATAAAAAGTAACAGCAACAATAAAATAATTTTTTTGTTTTCAGTTGAGAAAAATTTATTAATATATGACATAATTTCCTAAAGATGTAACGCGAACTATAAAGTTTACAAAACATTTATTTAGAAATCGTATGAAATATCAAGAAACGAAGAGTTTGGACGCGAAAATATTTGAAAATATCGACCTGATTTGGTTAACATCTGCAAGATGTAAAAAATCCTGCCGAGTCTCAGGAACAGCTAGTTAAGCTTCCCAACTGTGTAAAAAGCGACAGAATAGAATCTATTTCAGCAGATTAGAATTTAGTACTAAAGATTTACGCCTCGTTAGAACACGAATAGCGGAATGCATCCATATGTAGGACCTTTAATGATTTTATTAAATATCTATCAGGATTTTAACAACGAAAATTCGATTAGCAGTGATCTAATTTCGCCAAAAGTTTGTTAAACTTTTAGAGGTTTTGTATTCATGCCATAAATTATCACCGCCAGTTGGATTATATTCTAAGCTATAAAAACGCTAGCGAAAACTCTGGCCAACAATCTCCCATCGAATTTACTCAAACAAGAAAGCTGCTAATTGAAGACTTCGAAAACTCGCGTGAAATTTTCTGTCGGCGACGAGCAAAGATTTCAGGCAGCACTACTTGTGAGCTCAAACTGCGAGTTTAATTAGTTTTTGCCTTTGTATTTTGTCCTCTCCACGACTTCGCACTGCATGAGTTTGATCCCAGCATGTCCAAGTCCTCAGACTCTTCCGCTCGCCACCTAAACATTAAACCTTTTTTTGACATACTAAGAAAAAACCAGCGAGAATATATAGCACCGCTCTTGTTGAGTGTTCAAATGAAAATATGGCGAAAGTCTCAAGAGAGATTTTGTAAACAAACTCCATGGACCCGACAGTTATATTTTGCGATTTTCCTTTTGTCTAATGCAAAATCCATGTATTATTTTTTTTGCGGCTCAAATCTGTAATTTTCAATGAACTGTTGCTATAACTTGATAGTTTTTATCTCGTGTTTGTGTTCCTAGAGATTCCATAGTGATTCGTACTCAGGCTAAAACATGGTGACCCTAGTAACATCGGACAGAAGAACTCGTTTTTTGTTGGACAATTTCGAGACCGAAGATTCCTGCGAGCGACCAGAGTAGATAAGGTTGTTATCTGGTTATTCCTTCCTATGGATGTTTTGTGATGGTTTTGGCCATACATAACTAAACAATAGTTTAGAGCTCAAACGTCTATATCGAACAAAAGGCTTGTAATACAAAACTAAATGTATAAATTGACCCAAAAAGTGCTGTTATTTACCAAGAGACTTAGACTTGATCAACGAATTTAAAGTTAATTGAATCAATACCACTTGTGTTCATGAAAAGACTCGCTTTAAACATAGTTATCGCTTGGACATTAGTGAGCCATCAGAGCAATGCTAGCAAAGGTTAAATATCGTTATTGTTGGTCCGCCTCATTCATCAATTTCAACATACTAATAAAGTTATAAAAGAACGACGGAAAGAAGTTATTGGTACATTAGATGAAGCATAGTTGGACGTTGCGTGAATAAAGATTCGTTCGAAACCCATAAGTGTAGGTTTTACGACGGGGTAAGTCTGAAAGATCAACAGAACGCTCTTCAAGAAAATTAGCATTTTGGTTTTGTTTGAAGAGCATAAATTACTGAATTACGTCGAAACTGTTATTTGTGAGCGTTTTTTAGTATTTACGAAGTGAAACTTTTCCACGCTTCTTGAATCTGATAGTCGGGGACTACGACAAGCGATAACACATCAAATTTAATGATTTAACGGAAGGACAAGAAATGAACTCGATTAAACTCGCTTCGTATCTCGGAGCAACAAAATTAACGTTTACGTACCAAAACTGCCTTATTTCTTTTAGGCTGTTTTGCGGGCGACTTAAATGTTTACAAATTCAAGGTCAAGAAATAAAACGAAGTGATTGGTAATACGTTTAATGATACTAAAATCACGAGTTCGCGATCAAGCAAATTCATATAAGACTTTCAAGTTCGGGAGCTATTTTGCATGATGACTTAAATCAATATAGACGCATAATTACATCCAAAATCGTTCTCCGTAGGCAATATTTTCCGCTCTTCGAGTTCATCGCTAGCTCTTCATAACTGTATCAAGAGATACACATCCCGCTTGAAAAATGAACTTTTATTTGTTCAGAGTAATAATTGCTCGAGCTAACTAGCGCTGCTCTGACCACTTTTTTTTGACAGCAAAGCAGTAAACACTAATAAACGGATAGCCCTTCGTTCATCTAATATTGGACTAGGGCCAGATGTTATTTACCGAAAAGAATTTTTTCGAATTCTACCTCAAACATCGGCGAATGCCACTCCAAAGCTGTCAACCGCATACGCGTTAACGCATTGGCAACGAAGGAAATGAAGGCAGGGCTATTTTTATATCAAAGGCATATTTTCTCTCTTCATGCCGAAACGGATAAACATGTGTTAATTGCGGTCCGAAAAACTGTCATCAGCCATCTAAGTTCCCGGGCAATGATTACAGAAATTACGCATCACGTTCACGCGTTCATCTCGTCACTCCACGGTACTTAAAAACGATTTTTGAGTTGGATGCTAGAAAAGATGTTTTGGAGGGACCTCATCAGAAACTAGCTTAAACTTGGGAACTTTCATTGAAAGTAGCCAGCTGCTAGCGAGCAGATGTTATGGGCTGAAGTAGCCATGGTAACTGAGAGAAACAGGAAAATTGTTCATGCATTGTAGGGTTGATTTCTGGAAAGGTCTTAGCACAATCAGCAGCTACTACAGACGAAAGTGCTCAGAAATCAACGTGACGACCACGAGGAAGGTAGAAGGTAGTCCCGTTACTTCCACTGTAAAGGACGAGATGTGCATTCTCGGAATGCACTCATAATAAGTACTAATGATTATTATTGGAAAACCTGATAACCCAGCTGCCATCAACACTTAACCTCTCGACCAATCAGAACACAGAAAGACCTGTCACCACCTCATTTGACGCTTGGCTTGTCAACTGACACGTCCATTTGAGAGTTCAACGCCTCAATTACTCTGCATTCTTATTCAAAACCTCGATTTTCCCTCCTCTACCTATACACCCGTATTGAAGGGAGAAATCTTGTCTTTTGTTTTGCTTTCATGAACCGAACATCAAATAAAAACATTTGAGCAAGTTTTGGACAGACTATTCAAACTCGAAGCGCGCGAATGGAAGATCACGACTGTCGACGCGTTAAGCCAACGCGGTTGGAAACTCTACATTTTTGCAGTATCTAAATGGAAGATTTATAATCAAATCACCCACGAAGTTTTGGAAAATTTTTAATGTGCTTTCTTTTCAAAATGAAAATAAAGAATGTGGTCATTTGAAGTCTTGGATACTCATATATATATATTATCTATATACAAATACGATCTTCAAATCAAGGATGCTCTGGATTCGTTCGCTAACTGAAGTTATAATAATGATATACAAATCAAAGCTAACTTGTTGAGTAAGAGCGAACACAAACAACCAAACTTCACCGAGTAAGAATTTCAGAAGTCTTGTAAACTCGCTTCAAAGTCCGGAAGAAGTGGAAAATGTAGTTCTAACCGTTTGCAACGAGATTTATTAAATTTTTGCTACAGTTACAGTAAAGTTTTTTTGTGCTTTTCTTTGTTTTTCTTGGCATAGTATTCTTTTAGTATGCGAAATCTTTCAAATAAATGTTCGCTCCAATACGACAAAGCTATTCACAAATCCATAGTGAACTGCTAATAGTTGGGACGGATAAATTCCTTATTCTAATACAAGTTTCATGCACTTGAGGCAATAACTCAATAACTTATATAACTGGACGAAAAATTCACCCAAAGTCGAGATTTTTCTTTATACAGTAAAAAATATAATTTACCGTGGTCTAAAGTTGGTCGAGCTGGAGGGAGCTGTAAGAAGGAAGCCTATAAAGTGTCCTCTCTCTCAAATAAATTGGCTACATGTGTGATAGGGGCAAAGTTCCACGCGGTCCTGAGACGTTGTTAGGAATATTCGCTGCCATTGTCGGATGGGCATTAGGACTGCTAGTGTGGTCTTGCCAATGTTGTGTGTAGCGACCTGATAGTGCGATGCTCGACGTTGGTATTGACGAAGTAGAGCAGGATGCCGTTCCCTCACTCGGTAGATATCTGTTAATCATGTCTCCGAGTTGGTCGGCACAATTTTGACTTGGAGTTGGGTTACCGGTAGGGCTAGGCAGCTCTTGTTTGATGTTTAACGACATGCCAGGACTGCTGTTGTGCTGCGTGTATGGTGGAGTAAGAGAATTCATAATCACAGAGTTTCCATTTATCGCGTAACTGCCGGTCTGGCTTGTGACATTAACAGGGGAATAAATCTGACCGGCTGTCATAGCGTACGATACATGTTGAGGCATACCGTTCATCGAGGGCTGTAGCTGAGTAGGAGTATGTGGTGATAGAGGATGTCCACCGTACATATTATAGGGATCACCACTTGGGCTGTAGTTCATTCCTGGACTATATGCGTAACCGTTTATTTGAGCAAAGTGATCTGCCGCATTTTGTACGACACTTCGTTGAGCCTGTCCTTGGGCCCCACTCAACATCGAGAGAGCATATTTGTTATCCTTCTTCATTAGCGTCTTGCCTTTTCTCCTTGGTCTGTATTTGTAGTCGGGGTGTTCTTTCATATGTAAGGCTCGTAGTCTTCTAGCTTCGTCAACATAAGGACGCTTCTCTTGTTCGGAAAGCAGCTTCCACTGAGTTCCTAAACGTTTGCTTATCTCGGAATTGTGCATCTTGGGATTATCCTGAGCCATTTTCCGACGCCTTTCTCGACTCCACACCATAAATGCATTCATAGGTCTTTTTACGCGGTCTGCACCGTTACTTTTAGAGTTTTCGCTGCCGTTCGTGGCTACATTTCCAGAAACGGGATTCGGCGAAGTAGTTAAAATAGTTGGCGCCGACATATCGATGGAAATTTAGATAATTTACTCCTAGAGAATGTCTGATCAAGTTGGCCGATGAAAAGTTTGAGGTAGTTGCTGTACTTTGATTGTGTATTCGCTCAGTACGTACACGACGTGAGAGCTAGTCTCAAGTTTCCTTCACAGATCATAAGAACACACGTTATTTTTGACTCGAAGTTTTACGGTTCGGTGTGTTATTTGTCGGCCGAGCGTCGACTGGCACTAGTCGCGCTCCCAGCCAATGAGCATCGATTAAATGACAGGCTTGATAAATGGTCCCTTAGTTGCGTTACTGGTGTCACAATGATTGACACTCGACGGACCAATCTGGCAGCTGTTAGGCGGTGTTGTGAAAAGGGGCGGGCTGGGACATTTTGATTCCAAGATCCTATCTTGACATGGACAAATCAGCGCTTTGGTTACTCTTGTCAGCTGTTTCAATTAACTCTTAATCACTGATGCAGAGGAAGTAAGCTGTCATCTGGCCGCGATGATGAAAATTAGCCGTATATGCAGGTGTTGGCGCGCCGGCGGCACTTGCTCGCTGACATCGGGTGCACGTGGTTAGTCACCGCTCGCTAATGATTCTCGAGTCATTCTCTTTTGAGGTTGTCATGTTGCCGCGGTTACAAACGATCTAATTAGACACTGCTCGACTCTGATTGGCCGAGAATTTCGCGCCGTGCTAATTAATTTGCAGACCGCGCCAACATAATTGCCACACCATGAACTAGAGAGCTCTAGTCAAGCGCGCGGCATGAGAAATTTCATAAGGGGGATTCCTTAGAAATACTTCGTTCGGTAATTTGCTGCAGCTTTTTTGTTGGAAGTCTATTTGAGGAATTGGATTCGACAGTGACGCCGCCTATCAGTGGGAGATCTTTTTGCGTGAAAAACCCCCCTAACCATATCTAGCCACAGGACAGAGAACGAGCTAGCCGCTTGCCGCCTTATTTGCATCGCTAAACAGGATTGACCGCATTTGGAACAAAAGAAAATCCAGTGTTTATGCTGAGTTGCCTGTGACCACTGCTGCTATTCCTCAGCAATAAGAATTTTATATCACATTCGATTTTTTAAGCTGGCTGGTTCTCGAGGCTAGATATCACATTGGGTCAATAAAAACACGAGTGCGAATGTGGTGTCGTTCTAGGACGGAAATGTTAGGCTTTCAACTAAACTATCTCCGAGGTGTTAATGCGTTCATGAATTCAGAACGCAGCAACCAAAATATGCTCATACAACTTGATAACAAAAATACCAAATTTTTATCAATAACATTTTCAGTAGGATTGTACTTTATAATAGCCTCTGATCTAATCTGGGATACTGAAGATTTTTTCCTCGCTTCTCTGGAACTTTTCGATTTAGTAAAAATACAAAAACTTAACTTAACCTCTGATGAGTCATTAGCGTTTCAGTCATTTACCAAAAATAAAATTTCGAGTTGGTCATTATGTAAATATGAATATTAATTACAAGCGAAATACTTATGCAGTAGTAGCAGTGTTTTCTTGACATCGACGACTACAAAGTCGTTTAGATGGAGAGCCTGAAACAAAAAGATTGAAGTAATCATTAGTGAAAAACCACGCAGCACTGAAACAATTGGTACAAAAATCACATTGCGTCGCTGAGATATGCGAGTTAAGATCAACGAAAACAAACAAGTAAGCTACGAGAGCAAATTGCCTGAAATGTGTTGGTAAACTCATTAGTTTTTCCAAAGTCAAAACCTAGGAGATATGGCTCCGTAGATAAATAATACCCGAATTGCGGTTACTCTGCCTAAGTTCTGTTTCCATTTTAGAGTACATTGAAAAGCCCCAAGATCAGAGGTTAACTATTAGGCATTAGTATTTCTGTCAACCCTACTTAGCACATGTCTACAGCGCCAGATCTCATCAATAATTCCTAAAAACAAAACCCAAACGGTCCTTGGTCTATTTTTTTACTAGTAACACTGAACTTCCAAGAGAAATCTTTCTCCGACTGAGTTTTATTTGCAAGATTTTCGAGTCTGGAGGTGTCTATTATTTACAAAGTTGATACCACCTAGGTCGCGACTGCCCCCCGCCTGGGTTATTGAACAAAACACGGTAAATTTGAGATGCTGATCGTTTAGCGATGCGGGGACCCGTCAAATCTTGATTATATAACAGATTCAAAGATTCCCGCCCTAGCGCATCCACACCAACTGTATTACCAGTAACCCAAGGACGACAGATGAACCAACTCATAAATCGAAAAATGAAGAAAGAAATAAAACAGTAGCTCGGATTTTTCCCTCGAGAGACTGTTAGCTTTGACCTTAAGCGCTGCTGATATGAAAATATCAAATCTTACAAAAGCGGGATTTTTTCTTTTGCTCTTTCTTTTCTCTTTTTTTTCAAACATTTTAAAGTAAGTTTTCTTTTCACACCAGAAATATTTTTATAATTGGCGATTTTTGGTTGAAGGAAGATTCAAAGCAAGGTTAATATTAGAATTGTTGTAATTTAAAAGCTATTTAAATCTACTTAACGGCTCGTGCAAAGGTTTCTCTCTTAGAACTCAATTGCGTTCCACTTTCGTAAGATCTAAATAAGTTGCGGTATGTTTTCGCTTGTATAAACTAACTACCTTAGAAATAAAAAGATCGAGCGCTGAAAATACGATCGCTTGGCTTAATCGAAGGGGAATTTATTGACGATAGTCAGAGAAAATTAATTTGGCAATTTGGTAAGTATACGCTGAAAACTTTGAAGGGGATAAATCACTATAGAGGATGCGTTTATTGTTGGGTGCAAAGTGAAAGCCTTGTTTTGTAGCTATTATCAAGTCGCTTTATTTTCTAACCCCTAAATTATATATAAAGAAAGCCTTTTGTCTGGAATTAGAATGGATATGTCTTTAACAGATAGAAATCTTCAGTTGAAGATAGTTCAGCGAATCAAGTAAGGCATGTTGTTACTGCGCGTAATGAATCCCTCCATGTCTGTATTAATTCTAATTTTCGTTCTACCCTCTCTACTTCCCTCGGGCGAGAAAACTCAGCGCACATTAACTTTATGACACTGTTTTAGTGCCATTGTCCATGTCGAAAGGTAAGGGTTTTATCGTCAGTGATTATGGAAGGTAAACTATCTTATTTCTAGCAGCGTACTTTTCTCGTCCATTAACTTCTCCTTGAATGTTTTAAACACGTTTCTAATTACTTAAAAAGCGCGCTCAGGTTGGTAAAAGCGCTCTTTGCTTGTCCAGCTAAACAAATTGTCCCCATATATACAACAGGTTCGGTGCATCAAATAATTTAGAGCAATTAGGTTTATGATGTAGTTGCCTTTTTATTTTTAATTCCCAGAGATTAGGTTTCATTTTCGTTTTATATTTCTCCGTGCCGTCTTAATAGCTTATATGACGTAAACTGGGCCCTCGAAACTAAAGTTTATATCAACGAAACTTAAGCTTACAAGTTGTGTATTTTGTTCAAGTTAAAGAAATTTAGAAGCTAGTTTGAGGCTGGTTCAGAAGATAAGTTACATCGGTCGACAAACAAAGCGATTTTATGAGGAGCACATTTTCAAATAAAAGCGCAAAAATATATATTAATATATATATCGATTTTGCGTTTAACCCCAGCTCACGCAGCATGTTCTATGTATTTCTGTGACGAGAAAGAGAGACGAAAATCTTGAAAGGTGGAAAAAATTTAATGAAAATTTTGCGGATTGCATCGCATTGAAAGCTCTTGACTTTTTTGGTGTACATCTGAGGTGAAATTATCTTGTCAGAAGTAAGGCAAATAATCCGAGAAAAGTGAGGGACACTGCTATATTCTGTGTAAACAACAAGCAGCTGGTGATCGAAGTGCAAACGACCCTGAATACGAAAGCTTGTACCAAACGAGGTCAAGGACGAAAAACCTTGCCCAGGAAAGCACTGAACCAGAAATAACGGCTCGTGGTGAAAGAACTTGGAAAGAACAAAGAAAGGAAAAAGTTGTACACTCGTGCGGTCTAGCGAAGGTCAAAGAGATATTTCTTCGGCTTTTATACTGATCTTGAGTTGGACTTTTCCAGTCCTTATCAAAGATGCACGCGTTGATTTGACGGGTCTAATCACACCGCTTAGATGGGAATCGATAGGTTTAAAAAACACTTTATCGGCCGCAAAAACCATTATAAAGTCAACTATCGCTTAATACAACGAGCGCGACCCCCAGTCGCTTTAGTAATTATTTACAAACGTCCCTCCCTTTCCGCGTGCGCCAAGGATACGAACCGCAAGACCCGAGCCAAATACAACTGCTAACATTAATCAAAGTATCGAAACCAAAATACTATCTCCATTTCAAGGTACGCGAGTTCTAATTTTGCGCGCGAACGGCCGCCGCATGGCGCAGAAAGATCTCACCAGACAAGTCATAAATCGACTGTACTATTGAATAAAAATACTAGCTGAAAAACACTCTATTAAAATGTTATTCGTCGTACCTCAATGTTTGTTCAAGCTTGCTCGTGTCAAAAACTAATTAAAAACAAGTCGTAAAATCTTGAAGTTACAAGTCATTACTCTGGATATTCTCTTCAATACTGGAGACAAGGGATTGGAGTGAAAAAAAATGACAGTTTCCTTGAGATCAGCTTTTTCCCGAGTCAAAAACGAGAACGATTCGCTGAGAGAAGGTAAATAAAAATAACATAGAATCGCTAAAGTTTTGCCAGAAAAAGAAATAAGACGTTTCAAATAATATGTATAATTAAAAAAAATAAAATCGAAATTAAGAGACGTTTGGTGATAATATTTTGGCGGTAGAGAAAATTTATTCGAAGTGAGAGATTTTCCAAGATATTCATCAAACGTTCTTCGTGTTTCATTAGCATAAACTAAAACCCAAAAAGAAGGTCAAAGAAAGGAGACTACAAGAACAAAGACCCAATCCAACAGACAAACATGTTATGAAAGATTAGTAGAATTTGCGGGCTCAAATCTCTTGGTCTTTTAGACCATTTAGGATTACGAGAAAATCTGCCGAGAGTACACAACTATCCTAAATGCAGTTCATCTACGGATTATTCTAACTTACAACTTGTACAAGAAATAGTTTTCCAGATGTAAGCAATCACTAGAACAATAAAAATAAGGAGGAATTCATCCAGATTTAAAAACAAAGGCTTGGAAATTAAAATCCATATTTCTAAAAAAACATTTTTTTTTCGAATTTATTTTCCTAAATTAGCATTCATAATATTCTCGAAAATGTATTTAGTCAATAATTAAGTACAGTTATCCGAAAAACGAGCTCACGATGAGAATTATCGCTTGAGTACGTAGAGGAAACTTAGGAAATACAATCCTTTAAAGATAATTTAGAAACTGTAAACAGATCAAAGATAAAATTGTAAATAGCCAAATCCTGCAAATATATTGCAAATCCCCCTAGTTTATACTGTGAAAAATCCTTGGGAAAATAATTGAAAATAACGTGAAAGGCTAGAGGAAGAGGACTTGCGATAAATGCATCAATATATAATTTGTACGGAATTCTTTGAAGTGAATAGCTTCCAATATCGTCCTTAGGGGTTTTTTTTACAAGATCGCAATCAACAGCAATTGAAGGTCAGTTTTCTGGTACATCGACTCACCCTAATACAATATTGACACAACCAGATAAGCTTTGCAATACAAAGATTCGCGAGCTTTAAAGCAGACTTTTCAGTTATTAACACGACTGTAAATTTATTGCTAAAAACTCATTATTCCAAGGTGATTTGGAGACCGTTAGCAGTGAATTCTAGATGGCTCATTTTGAAATGTAACTGAGGTCGGCTCCGGCGGTGGAAATTAAGATAAATTATACGGATAAAAACAAACATTTTATAACTAGCAAAATGAAATTTTTGGAGTTTAGGATAAGAAATATATGAAAAAAAGAACTCCCAGAGAGGCAGGTGGATGAAGAAGGAAATGAGAACATTGAGAGTACTTGAGAAATCAACGCTGGGGAGAGTTTTCTCAAATTTTATATGTTGAAGGAAGTGGTTGGAGTGGAGAAAGAAGGGAAGAAAAACACACCATGCTCCAATCTCGAGGCACAAATATGATTGAGAAATGTCATAACAGATCAATCAAATTCCATATTTAAGGTTTTTTGTCTGAATAAAATGGATTCAAATGGAAACAATGCGGAAAATATAAGATCTACTTCTTGAATCTCAAAAACTCTTTTTCCAGAATCAATAAAAGTTATGTATCCTTTTACGCGTGCATAACAGCGCTTTTCTTCCGAACTCAAGAGTTTACAAAAGGAGAAAAGTTCAGACTGATTGTGAAAATATTTTGTCTTTCGTCTGATTAAACCCTCAGAAAATTCCAAAGATATGGCATTATTTTAAAATAATGCAAAATCCACAAACTAATTTAATCCGTAATTGATACAGTTGATCTTATTCTGAGCGGGTTTCTAGATCGGTGAAATACTCTTTGCGCAAATCAGTGGGAAATGAAGTGGAAGAAAAAATGTAGAGTAATGAAGCAACACTAAGAGCAATTAACGGGTAACGATTCGGTTTCTCACTTTGGCTTCTCGGAAGCGAGGTGTTGCGAGCCGGCAAAACAAGGCAGAGTGTACATTAAAGAGAAGAGCGAACTTGGTTGGAATTTCCTTTAAAAGCAGGGGGTGACGAAAGAAAGAAAGAAAAACTAACGAGGAAAAAATGATAGAAAACGGAGGTCCATTTTCTACTTGGAATAATAAACCCAGATGTAATTTTCGGGAGATTTTTGAAGACCTTCTTTGGTAGCAGCGGTGTCTCACGTGTGTAACAAACAAGGAACTGCTGTAAATTATACCGGGAAATTCGCCGCTATGTTGTCAGCATCTTTCCGAAAGATGACCTGTCTGAGTTAGGATACTTTGTTATAGAGCTTGTCGCCCGGAATTCAAAATAACGCGTAGGAAATACGACTTACTTGTATACATTTACCGCGTTAACGTTTTCAGGAAAGCATCAAAAATGCCAAAATAAAAACGTACTTATTTTTATCAATAGAAGAATTTATCAATAGAATTTTTCATAGGGGTACTTTCTCGTGTTACACGGGCGTTTAAATTCGTCGAAATTATAATGGACTAGAAAATTAATACTAGTGGATGGTTGATTTGATTTCTTCCTTTAATCGTTTCGACTTGAGAGTTATGTTAATTGAAGTAAGTGGTGAACGCTATATTTGTTTTCAAAACGCAGCGCACACGAGATATTATTATGGCAAAACCTATGTGTTTTGCGAGAATATATTCAAAACACTCATCAGTTTAGAGCAAAGTACGTCATTAAAGTGCTATTCCTGGTAATTAAGATTCTCGATAATAAAGGATTTTCAACCTTAATACTGTCTAACGTTAAGCACTTTTTCGATAAACTACCAATGAATTGCTGGTGAAATCTATATGCCGAGGCTTTTAATTTGCTTCGAAACTTTTATCGTGTTTACAATGCTAATCTTCAAAATAACTGTCGAAATTTTGCTCTTCAAAAGCGATGAAAAAATATTTTGCTAAACAAAGAAAGCACCAATTCTGTGCCTTTCTTTCTTTCTTTCTTTTTTTTCCTTTTTACCTTTTTTTGAGTCGAGGAAAAGGAGGTTTTATGTGGCGATCTGATATCCACGGTAACAAGAAATATTGTCAACGCGATCAGATAAGACCGATTATTAAAGATTACTGTACCACTCTCCTTCCAAACATAAAAATAATCACGTCTATAATTGTAGATAAACTAGGATCTTTTCCTAGTATTTTTTTGGTTAGATTCTAGATAAGATATCACGCTGGAGACGAAAGACAATTTTTAATCACCGACGTTGTCGAGTAAAAAAAAAAAGATTTTTCCCCCTTTTATCGCTTGAAAGTAAGATTTTTTTATTATAAACTACCTTATGTTTCTAAGGCAAAGCAATACAAATACTATCACAAGATATTGAACTATTCAGATTCACTTATATTCAACCATTCTTAGCCAGACTAAATGAACTCAATCAGACCGAAGAATATCGCCAGTTTTTTTCTTAACCATGTTTATTAAACAAGCTATAGTTTTCAAGCCACAAAGAATCTAAACGTCGGTAAATTTGCTGGAAATTTAAATCGTTCTCAGCGAACGGATAAAGTGAATTCCGACGCCTCAAGGCAAAAGTTTCCAACTTAGCTTAGATACGACACAAACAAGAACGATACAATGTAATTTGCATTAAAGGTATAAAAGAGAAAAAAGATCTTGGAGAGTTTTGGCAACAAATGACGGTAAAAAGAACTAAAGATTTATAGAACTTCAAGTTGGAAAAAAGAGAAAAAAAAATAGCGAATTTCAATCTAAGAGTCTTTTTCCTTGAATGTTGATCACATCTCTATTGTCGGGTGATGATAAGTAGCGATGATGACGATAGTGATATGATATATCATTTTACTTTATTTTTGAATTTAGTTCAATGACTTCGATCAAAAGGTACAGAATACAATGATTATTAGAAGATCGAGCTAAAAAAAGGCCATCACAAAAACACTGAATATAATTTTCACGTGCGACAAAGAAAACCCGAAAATTCAATTCTCAGATTTCACTAGTGGACGAAGTTGAAATAGACTCGGAAAACCTTTTTACGGAGTTTGTCGAAGTATCTTTGTTATCATTTTAGTTTTACTTCAAAATCTAAATCACAGTTATCTTTGATCATTTTTCAAGGATGAAAGAGCTTTGTTTTAAACGTTTCTATGAATAGATTGCTAAAATAAATGAATGAATAGCGAAAACTGCCTTAGGTGTTTGACTGTTGTTGCTAAGCAACACAATGGCGGAAGCTTCTCCACTCCAGGGAATTTTTATCACTGATATTAGCCAGAACGTTTTCCTAGCTTCACGGCGAGAAACTCCAACCTTTTCCTTAGCTTTCAAGCTAGAATATCCTGAAATTAAGATAAATTCATGATAACAGCTTTATTTTTTTTTTAGAGAAGACCAGCTGTGTTTTGACTGAACGCGGAAACGTTAGAAAAAAGATTACTGAACTATTGAAAAATCTCCCTTGAATGACTAGCTTCGTTTCGCCAGCACTGACGTCTGTAATATTCAAGTCTAGTTAGACCTCAAGATATAATTAAAACCATTGACTTTATTAACACTTTGGAACGCCAGGTAGTTATATGACAGACCCGACAAAATTAACATGCCTTCGTATGAGTGTTTTGAAGTTGGGCGATCAAAAACATAATTTGTCTTGCTTCAAAACCTCCCTCTTCCGATCTAACAGCCTGAAACTCGTCCTAATTGAATTCTATGGAATTGTACAGTACGATGGGGGGAATTACGAGCTGGAGATAACGGGCCAAGGTTTTCAATTCACTGTGGTAATTAGCATACGAAGCAGGCCTCCCGTTGACCTAAATCATTCGAGTTTCTTATTAACCCTTCCTGATTCATTAAAGATTAAAGTGTGCGAATAGACTGTTTAATAATAAAAACACGGCTAGTAAAGGTGCAAATGTCGTACGGACAGCAGGGTATATGGAAAAGCTCTTTGTAGGCTGCAAGACTTGAAGCGAGATAACGACGTTCACGGCATGCATCTGGGATGTGAATATACTCGGGTATATTGCTTATTTCTGGCGGTTTCTAACAGTGTACGTTTACACCTGTTATATGAGAGATCAGCAATGTTGTGTTACGGTTTCGCTCAGCCGGAGATCAACCACAGTAATCTTTCCAGAAACGCAAGAAAATAGGAATAAAATATAACATTATCTAACAGACTTGACAGCCTTATTACGACGACTGGGGTGGATGACATCTATCAAGAGGAGTGGCTTGATAGCTGATTAAGCCTATTCAGTGCAAAACTAACTTTGAATTCAATGAAAAACAAACGAACTCAGCATTCGCAAAAACGGGAGATTCCAATCTGTCTAAAAGAAGGTTTAGAAACAAGATCTAAGTTTTCTCGGATGTACTGAAAATGTTCTAGAAGCGTAAAGTATATGGTTTCAGACTTAATGAGCGTTCCAAACAATTGCCTTACACTAAACTTGCTAGGCTATTTGAGGATCTTAGGGGACCTTCCCAAAACCAAACAAACAAGTTAGAGAAGCGCCTGGTACATTCCCACGTGCGTTGTCTGCACGAAACGAAACAGCACGATAGAACAACACGAAATTGAAAATAACGCGCGAACGTAAATAACGCCAGAACACTCACAAAGATGCCAGAACAAGGGGTAAATTATATATTCAACGGTTCAAATTAATGTTAATTTTTAATTTTTTTGGTCGACAATTTTGAAAATATTTTCTTAGAGTTTGAAAGAGAGAGGAGTTTGTTTTTTTTGTTTTTTTGTTTTTCGTCGTCAATGCAGGAAGAGGTTGGACCAGAAGCTCTTAAAAACTGCACGTCTAGCTCGAGTTCTTTACAATATTAAATAATTTTGATTGGCTCCTAGAACAGGTGCCATAAGAGAAGAAACTGTAGGTTGGTAATGTGGATATCGAATACTCTCTGCAAGAGATCCCCTAGTAACAAACACACACACACACACACACATACACTGGCTATCCACCGCATCACTTAGTATTGGCACATTTGACTTGATCGAAATGATTTTCAAGATAGAAAGGGCAAATTCGATGATTAACGTTGATGGATATCTCATTTAGGCAGGAACACGCTAGTACTTCAGGGACACGTGTAGACGGGTTTATTACGAATTCGACTCTTGGCCCCACGCGGCGCTTCTTGGCGGTCTCCAAGTCCTGCGACTGAACTATTTAGAAATCACTGAGAAAAAAAACTCCGCTATACGAACTAAGGAACAGCATTTCAGAAATAAACCATTGAACAAATTTGGACTGATAATTCCATGTGGGAAATATCTCCATAACTAGAAGCCTAACAGGCTCCAAGTGGGTCAAAGGAACTGAGAATTGAGAATACAGAAAATACCAACCAAAAAAATATGTTTCTTGAAGACTAAGTGATAGATAACGTCACTATTTCTTGTTTTTTTCCTCCTCCTAGCGCAATTAAGATTAACCTTGCTGATTTCAGCTTCAATACTGAGCGTTTACTTCACTCGTCGATACCATCGTTCCTGAGATAGTAATGGCACGAATAAAGGAAACTCTAGCTCTCGCACACGCCACCTAGGCATGGTGGTACACGTGTTGCCGGGTTCAACGACTAGATAAGGGGCATCATCATCATAATCAAACTAAAAGCGTCCGAAATTTTCCCTAGTTGACGCGTACAGAACACTAAACAGTGTACACGCGCAATTTTTATCTTCCTTGCTTTGACAATTAGAAGTACTTATATACTGTGTGAAAGTTTGAAAAGATTCTTTGAAGATTAGACCTGGCTTGGGATTATAGAAAAAGTCTTTTTCTTGTGGTATAATTCAGAAAACTGGCCGGCACCTGCTGACATCCCACTAAATTTTTATTCCCACGTGTGACAAAATTCGAAGCTTTATACCTTTTTTTTAAAGTGTAAATTCGAGTCAGCTCACTTTGAAGAAAACTTAAGACTTCGTCATAAAATTCAAAAACTTCCAGGAGAAACGTCATAAAACCGAACTTGAGCTTCTGAAACTAAAATTAAATAACAGAATAAAAAATACTTGAGAGATGAATGTGGTAGTTTTTCAAGTTAATTTTCTCGCGTAATTTCTTTCAGAAATTAAATGTCGTACGATTAGGAATTAACTTTCGAGCATTTCCATGGTTAGACGGGAAAAATTGACTCATTTGGGATATAAATAAGATCACTTAACGTGCTATAAATCGCGCTCAAAAGGTAACTCAAAACTTCTCGCTCGAACTTCGTAAGGTTTATAAAATTTCTAGTCATGTTGAAAGACAGAAAATTTCGCGTTGATATCATTTTTGGCAAAAAGTAAACAAGGTGTCGGAACTTCAAGATTAGTTGGAGGGGAAGTGAGCTTGAAAATGTGATGGCACTGAAATTACAAGACTTGCGTTAATTTAGCTTAAACTAACCGACCTTGTGTGCTAATAACACACCAAAGCCAATTTACCCGAGACGGATATTATTTCACGTCACCAAATGAGAAGAAGTGAAGAGAATGTCCTAGCGAATGAAATTCTTAGCCAAATATCGAAGATTAAGCGACAATGAAATGTGATTCGCCCGGCGACGGTTAGGATATATTAACTAAGGTTAAATGAAAAAAATCCATTTTTCCCCCAGAGTTTATTACTCCGAAAGTTAATTAGTTGAATGTGGAATTTCGAGCGCCCGTTTGGAATTAAACTCCCGGCTCCGAATTAAATAAAAATCTAGCTATCTTGGCTTAACAATGCAATCTAATTGAGTTTTCACTGTAAACTTGTTCTACGGCTCGCCAGAATGAAAATTAACTAGCTTGCTAGACCAGAATGGTAATATCCGTTTTGTAAGAACGAAAATTGAAAACAAAAACAAAGTTTTACTAATATTTAAAATGTATTTGAAGAGAAGAATTAGGCGGTAGAATTTGAAGAGAGTTCAAAGTACCAAGCCGAATTTGAGGGATATTCTCCATCCGTTATGAATTAAAAAAGTTCGCAAGAAGGCAAACTGAGACAGCTGTTCCTGCCGACAAAATTTTTGTACAAGGAATATTATGAAATTACTGTTTAGAAAACTATAGGATATTGTGGCTTTGCACTGAGTGAGAAGAATATGCACTCCTATCTTGAGTTGAAAAAGCTGTAAAAAGTGTGAGCCGACAATAAAAAAGGCTCAAATCTCATGGCAAACAAATTGTACTTGAATTATGAAGCCATATTTAATAAAGGCGAATGTAAACACTGAACACTGACACAGGATTAAACCTATCGTGGATAACAGAAATTAAAGACGGCTTAAAAAGATCAAAAATCTAAGCATTGTGAATGGAATAGAAAAGAGAAAAAAGACAGAGAAATGTATGCAATTCTCTTTATAATTTACAATTTGATCTAAACTTGATTGTAGAATGAGCCCTCAAATTATGGCAAACGAGTTTGATGCGTTTTGTCACTGAAGAATTCCCCATGCCGAATGTCGACAAACGCCTTTAGCCGTCAAGAAAGAGAACTTGAATTTTGTTATAATCTTAGGCGGGAAAAATATAAATATAATCCGTACATATTTAGCGGGTATGTCACAAACAGCCGCCTTAAGATGTTATCTCGAGAAGGATCACACATTCTCGGCCAGCTAAATACCGACTGAGAGATGAAATCTTCCGATTCATGCAATGACTCATTAAGAGTTTGGATATCCTGATTTTCGCGCTATGTTTTATCTATACGGGTCTAACATGTGCATTAATCACTACACAACGATGCACTTAGGGTTATCTTGATACAACAAAGCCGAAGGCTTGGCGCGTGGGTTTCTTTCTAAAGTGCGCACTTTGTTGAAGTGGCGCACGGGCTTGTAAGCTTTGCGCACGGATGAAACTTAATTCATGTTAATTCATAAGTTTACTTGGAAGGTACTGAAAATTTCAAACTAACTCAGTATTATAAGGCGAAAAATACAAGACAAAGCTACTCCAATATAGTAGGCAATGCCTTCGGCAATTACACTTTTGCGCTTTATAAAAAGCTAGTGTTTTTT
>JAABNW020115223.1:0-14337 GCA_015164035.2 Radianthus crispa
TTGCAGAGCGAATGTTGCTCGTATTTCCACCCTCGTCACAACTTGTCACGCAACAAAAAAATTGTTGCAGGTTGAAATACTTTGTTGCAAAAAGTAGAAAGTACTTCAAAGTACTACAAAGTACAGGTTGTAACGTGGGTGGAAATACGAGAAACTTCGCTTTGCAACTTGCAACGCAACAAACGCGACAAGTTGCACGATTTTGTTGCACGTATTTCCGCGCCTTTATGTTTTATATTCGATACTACGTTGAATATTTCTACTTTTCTACGCACTACAACATTTATCTATTTTGTAAAATATGTAAAATAATTCTTAATATTTTTTTGCAATAAAATAAACGACTGACGTATTTATAATATATATATATATAATAATAATAATAATTGTAGAATTTCTGGACAATTTAAGTGTGACCACAACCAAAATGTTTATGTCGAGACAAATGATTTCAGGAAAATATCTAAAATGAACGTTTCTCTGCTTTCTAAAGAAGTTGGGCCCGACTATCTTTTTAAAATAGACTTTGATTTATAAATACAGCGCTCCGAATACTGAAATAAATTTAAAAAGAGGACAATGTTGCTCCATCTACATTGGGGAATTAAAACACGAAACATTTTATGAATCGAGGAAGAAAATTACTGGTGAAAGATCAGAGAGATTTCGGAAAGACAAAGAAATAAATAAGCATCAACACGCCGGTGAAATTAGATAGGCAAAGTCAAACCTTAAAATCAGCTAAGGAGGCTTTGACATCTTTGATAAGCATCGAATTATCGACCGGATTCTTGAGGATTCGCTCTTGTAGTACTTCGATGTATCGGTCTACCGAGTCAAAGTTTAATTTGACGTCCATGTCGGGAATCTCGATGTTGGATAGACTGGCAATGAATCTGGACTGGAGTACGGCGAGTTTGGTAGCTAGGACCCCATTGCTGTGCCTGTCTTGGGAAGTGTCGTTTTTGGTCGCGTTAAGTTTCTTTTCCATTCTCAGCACTTCGTTTTCTATTTCTTCATTCACTCTCTCTGATTCTTCAATGGAAGATCGAAGAACGTCGATTTCTCGATCTAGCTGACGAATTTCTTCGTACTCTTTTTGTCCTAAGCGGGAAGAAGAATGGGATTAATTAGTGGCTTGATTCTAACATCAAATACCATCACCATATCAATGAAAGATATTATTTTCTATGAAAGATTACGCCTATTTTAGAAGCCGAATTTCACGTGTCGCAAATAAATACAAGCAATAGGTTTAGCTTATTGTTCATTAGATTCGGCATATGTGAAATGCGACGACTAAACAGGGCGTAATATAAATCAGCGTACCTCTATAGCAATATGATGACTCCACTGGTCCTTGCGCTTGTGAGAACCAACATTGTTGGGGTGGAGGGAAGAGGTGAGGGAAGAGGGAGGGGGAGTGGGAGGAGAGGGGAGAGGGAGGGGATAGGGGAGAGGAGGGGGATGGGGAAGGGAGGGGAGTGGAGGGGAGGGGAGAGGGGAGCGGAGAGGTGGGAGAGGGGAGCAGAGAGGTGGGAGAGGGGAGGGGGGAGGGGGGAGAAGGGGAGGGGAGCGGAAGGGGTAATCCTACGCCTTGTTTTCTCACACTTTAAGTCTCAAAAAAGCAGGATGCTTGAAAACATTGCACGATACATCTTGGAAGTGTTTCTTGTCTCAATTCATATCCTTACCTCTACCCGATCGCAGTTTCACAATATTATTTTTCTCAGCCGTTCGTCTCGCATGTGCTTGGGCCTGAGCAAAAAGCTTGGACTCGGCTTCTTGTCGCATTAAGATCTTCTTCTCTGCTGGCGAGACCATGGGACAACCTGATAAACTGCAAGGCAAAAGACATAGTGTGTCAGTGAAGACTGTTATAACATCCATAGAATATCTAGATCAGTACCGACAATATATAATATTATTGGGTCTGTTATTAGTTCATCTGGACCGACTTTAACGTCATACAGTGAAGTTAATGAGTTGTCAGTCTTGTCAATCAATAGTATAACAAAAGTTTATACAAATCTATATATCCCAGACGACAAAACGACCTCGTATACCATGAAATAAAGGCCGTACATGATATTAAGCTGACACCGAGGACCAGTGACATATCAGTTATCATGTTTGACTGGAAAGCCTTCGCTTACAAGCAAGGAATGACACCTTGTACGAAGCGTCGCAAATGAAAGATGGCAATATCAGAAGATCAGTTGATTAAACGTTAGCCATGCATACAAACGCCCAGTTAGAGATTACCAATATCACGGGATTAGAAGGAAAGGAAAGGTTAGTCCGTGTAAAGATACCAATATGTACTAACAATGTTTGCTTGACATGGTTAGATAGACTGACGCAGAAGATGATCACGTGATGTGGGATAAGAGCAGAGGATCATGGGCATTTTGTACCTTCTGTGGGAACTGAACTGACCACTGGAGTGTCCTGATCCATCACATCCTGGTGTGGGACACCTGCAGGTTCAAAGCAATAACGAGATCAATTGGTATCGATCACCTGATTGAGCCAACGAAAAGGAGATCAACGTTAGCGCAGCAGTAGTGGTTAAGCCTGGTTCTCACTAGCGACGCAAGCCGACGCAAGAGATCGGACGGTTTTGATATTCTTGAGTTGGCTTGCGTTTTGTCTTGCGTCGCTATTGAGAACCTGTTTTTATGGTTCGATTTCCGGACTCAGTACCATGTGAGTAGGCGGAGTCTCTAGGTATCAATGATACAAACACGAAAACTTGGCACATTGGGATAGATTATGCGTCCTATTGACAAGCCAGCCTATCAATCACTCAATAGACTGTTATTCAGGGCCTGCTACTCAAACTACCCAGGAAAAATGACTTGATGTACTTAATTCTCTTTATTAAATTGTCTAGTCATTCTAGCGCTTTTGCACTCATTGGGGACACTTGTCACCCTCACACTACCACTACAACGCTCAACTCGCATGTTGATTTGTACGCAAGAGGAAAAAACCGGTGCATCTGGAGAAAACCCTCATACTTACGTTGGTCCGACCTTATCAGCTCCATTTAGACTACCTTTGCCAGCTGAAACACAAAGTGTGACTACAGTTAGATTGACACCTCACCTTTTGGGGCGGTAAGTCATAGGAATGCGGGAAATTCTATTTATATCTAGTGGTCACAGGAAACCCCTCCAAATTTATCAAGAGGTTGGTCGAAGAGGAAAGGGTTTCAGGAAACCATACTTACTTGGATCAGTTCCACTGGCGGCCAGCTTTGGTGCAAGAGGACACCCAGATAAACTAAACAAAGAAGAAAAATAACCACCATTATCTTCGTAATCGCCATAATAATAAAATAATTGCGATTGCATTCGATTGCAATACTTTTTCGGTAGCGTTACGATGTTTTCCCAATTCAAACTACGTGTTGTTCTCAAGAGTATCATTTCTTTGTTTAACGGTTGTGCATAGAAGACACATGAATCACAGTAATGATATTCTCTAGGGAATGACACGTGGTCTGAAATGGGAAAACATTGTAACGCTACCAAAAAGGCCTATTTGACTATAAGTCACGATACATCTTGTTCGTTGCGCTAAAATGTTTTCCCGTTTCAGACCACGTGTCATTTCTAATTGACGTATCCATATTCATGTGTCTTCTTATGCACAACCGTTAGGAGAAATGATACTCTAGGGAAATCACCGTGATCATCATCAGCATTATCATCATTATTCACCTGCCACACACCATCGCAGTCATCATCAATCGACACTGTCATCATCAACAAATCCTGGTTTTGTACTAATATATTTACCTTCTGTGTGAGGAGTACTTCCCCGTGATGTGACCTGTCCCATCGCATCCTATTGTCGGACACCTGAGAAAATGCAATTGATCAAGGTTAGAAAACACTGAAGACCATAAGATAACAACAACAACAGTGTCTTTATTAACTAACTCTGATCCTTACACTACTCCCCCCAAATACTGCATGGTATTAGCATGGTGCATGGTGTTGGCTACATATACTCTGTAGTAAAGGCATAAATGAGCTTGCTACGTATACGAGCATAGAGGATCACTTACTTCACTTCCTGACTTTCTTGCTGTGAAAGTTTTGCAGCCAAAGGACAACCAGATAAGCTGAGGACCAAAATAAAAGCAGAGTTAGAGCGCTTTTATACAAATTTGATATTCACTGCTGGCAAAAAGCTAGGTCAACTGCCTTCCCTTCCCTTCCCTCCCCACACGTGCGCGCATCGTTGAAGCTCGACGAAGCATCAGAATGTAGCGCGGCCAGCACTCGTTCACATCGGTCAAAAGGAGGTTCTGTTGTCTTATAGAACAACAAGACGAGGCACAGATCTTTTGTGATGCTCCTCATTTGATTGTTTCATAAGACACTGGAACGTCCTATCGGTCGATGTGACCGAGTGCTGACCGTGTAGCGTGCACGCTATAGGGAGTTGTCCCTCCTGTTAGATCTGTTCCAATCTCGTACCCAGAGCCCGCGTTTCTCGTGCCCTGCGGTGAAAAACGAGGGCTCTGGCGCATGCGACTCATATCATAGGTCTAAGAAATCTCTCCAACGCTTGCGCACAAATGCCGGAAGTCCAAGAAATCCGGGTCTCAAAATGTGGATTAAGCCAGAGCCCTCGTTCTTCGCCGTAGGCCATGAGGAAAGCGGGCTCTGGGCATACGAGATTGGATCTGTTCCTGATGTGGCTGTAAGGGGATGCACCATGTTACAAACAATAAGCAAGACTGACCTCCTGTGAGAGGCGTACTGGCCTGATACATGACCGGTGCCATCACATCCTGGGGTAGGACACCTATAATAACCAGCAATTATTCAATCAAACCAAATCGACATGATAAAATATGCAGGACGTGTCGCATGATGTATGGAGAAACAAAGTGTACGACTTTGAAACGAAGAGAAATGCGGGGTCTGGTTTTAAGAAGTTGAGCTAGAGGTTAGGTTCGCCTAATTTATTTATTTATTCATTCATTTATTTATTTATTTATTTAAGTTTCTTTCTACAATCTTCCTGAAGACTATTTAAGGACGTTCACGGGGAAAAAAGTTAAGCATGTTAGAAGTTCAAAGAGCAAATAAAGAATGGGGGTCACGATTCTCGTTCAGGAGTGAGATTTTATCAAAGTGTGGCCTCTTCTCGTTGAATTTTGCTGGTGTCCGATGCTTACGAGTAGAGCAGAAAAGTTCTTATTCTTGAAAAAATAAATTTTGCAGCCAACATGCGATATTCGGTGTACCTTAAGCTACTCGTAGATTGAAGTTTTCATCGAAAAACGTGATTTACTTCAAATTCAACCATAATATTTCCTTCAAATTTGTATCATAGGCAGCTTACATGACTCTTTATAGAAAACGAAAATAAAAAAGGGGATCACCCTACTTGTTTTCTGGTAATAGCCGACTGAAATGGTTTTCGCTTATAGCGCAATATAGCCAAAACATTCCTGAAGTATATCGCTGTCTATAGCAAAAATAGGAAAAGACAAGGCGGCCAAGCTGGTTGAGGCAAGCTGCTTTTCTCTTAGTCTGAGAAAATGACGAACGACGTGCCGAAAATAAATATCTCTTTGCAAATTAAGCTCAAAACTTGAAGCGCTATTTTTTTCTGACCAACAACATTAAGGTCACATAGATCAGTAAGAAGCAATTTTATTACTGGTAGAAGGCCAGTAATGAAAGGTCTATCTTTGCGCACTTTATTTAGTAGTTATATTGTGAAATATAATGATATAAAGAAGACAACTAGAGCCGCGGAGTCGGTACTCAATATAAACTACGTCATTAGTAAATTAATGTTCAATCGGAAATGGTAATTAGACGATGAAAAAACAGGAAAAAACAACCGACGAAAGCTCAAAGACGCCTAAGATAAAAGGAAAAGAATCACCTCTTTTTTTTCTTGCCCGGCAATTAGAAAGCGAAAAATAAAATTTGTGTTTATGAAAACAATATATAAAGTTAATTGTTGTGTCTTGTCGTTCTAGTGCTTTCGCGCCAATTGGACACTTTTCACTCCACACACACACACACACACACACTACCACTACATCATATTTAAAGTCCGTAGCTCATGTACTTATTTCGATTGCTGGCAGCGCAAAACATTTGTAAGCTAACACCAAACCATCGCAATGATCTCACTCCACTGAGGGGAGTCAATATTACAAAAACCAAACAAGTAGAAATTTCCAGCTGTCAAGCGTCTAATATAATTGCTTTTTAAACTATAAAGCAGATTTTGTATCACTGTGAAAGCACGACCTTTATGCATTTTTCAAACGAATTTTGTTTGCGAGCTGATTTTTCCTTGTGAAATGTGTTGGGCTTGGCGATGCGGTGATCTTGTCGTGTTCGCCATGTCGGTTTCGTTGTTAAGGCACCTGAATGGATCGAGGTTGCGTGACTTTGCGCAAGCGTGATGTTTTTTCCTAATATCTTGCTGGCGGGATGATTTTCTCTTTTACTTGTGCAATGTGTAGAATGGAAGTAATGGTAAGGTGTAGTGCTTAGGGACGAGGTTTAAATTCCGGGCCAAACACGCTTGGAATGTACCCTCAATCCAAGAAACGTTGTCCGGACCGAAAGCATGAAGCTGACGACCGCAAAACACAGTCATGTCTGGCAGGTACATAGAACCAACCGTGTGGCCTATCGATGAATCTATAATCATTGCCCAATCATAACTGCTTTTCCCACTATGACGTCAGACTGGAGGCATGTTTGCTTTGTCCTACATGGAAAAGACTGGGACTACTGCTTAGTCCCAGTAGGTTGGCTATTTTCTTTGTTCTTAAATAAAAAACATAAAATAAAATAAATAGAAAAATGAATAAATAAAAAAACGGAAAGTACAAGTCAGTTTATGATTGGCTATATCCTTTGTCCTTACACTAAAAACGGAAAGCACTAGTAATATCGTGATTGGCTATATCTTTTGTCCTTATATGGAAAGATAGGGAATCAAGTCCTTAAATTGAAAAAGGAAGGTTCTAGTTTGTGATTGGCTATCTCCTTTATCCTGGGGGGTTGTACGAAGGTTGAATAGCGCTATCCAGCGGATCAATCCTTGTCCTGTGGATAAAACCTATGCAAATCCAATACAAGATATTCGGCGGGAAAGTGCAACCTGCTCTTGATGGACATGAGTGAAAAACGCATGCATGGAACGTCGCCGTATTTACAAATAAACAAAACTACAAATGAAAAGCAAGAAGACTTTTCCAATGGTTTCATGCATCGAGAGAACATTTCTCTGGTATACATTGAGACAGGAAAGAAGACAGCTGAAGGAATGTGTTAGGAAAAAATAAGCTCAATCTTCCATTGTTTTTATTTGTAAACACGACGAGTTCACGAGAGTGCGAGTCGTCACCCCCGTATCCTCCTGACTTGGATACATGTGGAAAAATGCTTGCGCATGCTCTAAGTCCTGTCTTCTAGCTAGAACAAAAATACGCAAATCTGTCTTTCACCCTTGGCTGAATAATGCGTTTTTCAAAATGTCAAAACCTAAGGTCATTGTTTGAAACTTAAGGGCTAATTCGTTCAAGGGGTCTTTATCAATACATTCCAGGGTTATCTTCCTCTCACGAAAGTAAACCAGAGAATCTTTTTGTATGCTCTGAGAAAACGAACTTTTCTTTTCCAACTAAAACTCCCTCGATTACTTAGAAATCGTGCTGATATTTTTTTATTAAAACATTTTTTCTCTGCATTTGCTCCAAGAGACGAAAGAGTCTTATCGAGGGAGATTATACACCTACTTTTAGCATAGTTACTATGGTTTGAGTGATGCATAAAGATAAAAAGAAGCCCTTATATGGAAACTGAAGAAACTCACTCGCCCTTTTGATTGGCTATCTGTGTATCAAAGTCGTACAGTTCGTTCATAGGTAATAACGACAAGTTTGTTAGTGGAAGGGATTGAGAGTTTTAGAGTATGATATGACGGCATGTTATCTTACATTGTTGGTGGCGTTCTGTTTCCATCAAACCTAACATTGAAAACACAAATGATGAACAAGAGCGGAATGAATGGTATGTACTTCACGATAGGATACTCACGTCAAGAGTTCTTTCACTTTGCCATCTGCTCCTAAAAACGCAAAAACAAAGTCACATCACCTGAAGATCTTGATGGATGGTCAAACAAATAGCTTTGCTTTTTTCGAAAATAAGTACTAAAGTAGTAAACATTGCCGATGATAGTCAGATTGGAATAAGCAGTTTTTCAAAGCCCAAAAAGTGGTCATCAGTCATCTGTGACTGGCACCCGACAGCGTTCTCATTATAATCCAATCTAATCTATGCCTAGAGGAATTGGAAATTGTCTCCAAGCTAGAAGAATGATTACCTATTTCGTTTCTTGTCGGATTCTTGGCATGAGGCAAGAGCTTGACCGCTCTAGGGCAGCCTGACAGCCTGAAACAAAATGGAACAATCTCGATGAATTTATCATTGGAAAATTTTCTTATTCGTAATAATTCTGCAATAAAAACTTTCAAGTTTGAAGATTTTTGCCAGAAATGTTAAAACGCAGCACTGAAATGGTTTTCGTGCGCTCCAGCCAATGAAATAGGCCTTTTGCAGCACGTCGGAATGCAGGTGAATTTGGAGGGCAAGACAAAAGAATCCCAATGAGAAAGATCCAGAAAACTATTGTTTTGCCTTCCAAATTCAGCTAACATTCCGAAGTACAAAGGGCCTATTTCATCTAGATGAGCCCAAAAATACCCGGATGAGTACGAATATGCATATCTTATTTCAAATCTATTTTCTTCTCTCGCAAAGCCCAACCGTAAAGTTCCAATTCGATCTACGAGTTAAATGTGCCATCACTGATCAGAACAGAGTTTGTTCCATGGTAATAATAAAAATTGGAAGCTAGTATTGCCTCACAATGGAGCCAAAGCACGCCATGACCAAACTTTCTTTTCTACTGTTGAGAGCAGCAAGTAGCATCCTTGGGGGTGTACATCTCCAAGGACAGATTATTTACCCAGTCAAAGGGCATTTTTGTGCGAGTAATGGAACGCTTACAGAAAGATGAGCATGTAAATTCAATAGACCTTTTCGGTAGCGTCACAATGTTTTCCCATTTCAGACCATGTCATTCCCTGGAGTATCATTTCTTTATCTAACGGTTGTACATGAGGAGAAACATGCATATGGATGCACCTTAAACAAAGAATTATATTCTCTAGAGAATGACACGTGGTCTGAAATGGGATAACACTGTCATGCAACCAAAAAGGTCTATTCATGATTCATTCACAGTCCAAACGGCTCATTTGTCCCCCTGCCCGCTAGAGTTCATTAACTATACACCTAATTGAAATATCATTGTCATGTTGTGAAAAGGTCGATTTATCGAAGCTAAGATCAAAAGGTATTCTGGATAAAACAGTTAATGAGGCTTATGTTATTAACATTTAATATTACAGCTCTTGAAATTGATTCAAGTTACCGAACAAAGCATTTTGTTACTTCCCATGTTTGTGTCTTCCTGCAAACACTCTCCAAATGACTAGAATATCACCTACCCAGAACACCCTTCGCCGTCTTAGCTTCGATGATTCAACCTTTTTAACGCGACAGCGATTTTGCAATTAGGTGTATCATCTCCCTGATTTTTGACTGGATTATCCAACCATAAGCCTTAGGTCACGTGACTGTACTGGAGAGAAAAATGTCCGTTTTTATTCTAAATTGAAAATTCTCTTTAGCCACTAGTAAAGTACTGAATGAAATGATGTGTAACAAGTGGGTTAGAAAACAAAATTTTATTGCGCTCTCTCCAAACAGGTCGTGGAAATTCTGTTTGCTCTCCAGTACATTTTACCCATGGGAATCACGATGTTCATTCATTTGCTCTCGGTGTGATCACTGAGCTGCAAAAGGCCTATGGCGATGCTGAGGAAGCAAAACGTCTAAGAAACACGACACTTTAGCTGGTAAATGAATGAAAAGTTTCGCGGAGTCTTCCAGCATAAACTCGAAGTGAATATCGAAATCGTTAACGGACTCTGGGAGGGGTACGCTCGAGCGTTTTGACTGTAAAAGTCACGGGCATGCGGGTTTAGCTCGTTCCTATGATGGAAAACAAAAGCAGAAATTGCACTAACAGAACGAGTAAGCTGGACATGTTGTTGGTGTTACCTTCGGTGACTAGAAAATCTGCCATTCACGTGCCCGCTTCCATCACAATCTGGAGTAGGACACCTTGAATAAAACACAAAAACCTCATTGAGTATCTCAGCTCCTGATGTTTGGTATGACAAGAAGAAGGGGAACTTGGTTACAGCAATGGATACATACCCTGAAGATAATTTCAAAGTCGGTGACTCTGGAACAAGAAGAATAATTTCTTAATAGTTTTCAATGATGATGATGATGATGAAAAGAGCACCTATGCCAGGTTCACACGAGCTACACACAAGCGCATTTTCTTGTACTTGAGTTTGAGTTTACACTTGCGTTGTGGTGTGACTTGGCTTTATAAATAGGATATCAAGGTTTGAACGATGATGATGATGATGATGCATAGGGGACTGATATGCATTGGGTATAACATATATATGTGTGATATCGATTATGATGATATCACTATGAATATCTTACCTGGTTCACACATGATTCCCATTTCGTGTCTTTCTTTTTCAATTTCAAACTCCTCTTCCTCTTCATCAACATCTTCTTCATCATCCTCGTCGTCGTCATCATCATCATCCGATGATTCGCTGTCAATCGAATCACATCCATTGTAATCTGATTCCATCTTCATCTGTTTGACCCGATCTATGCCACTGGACAGCAACAGGGGAGGGGTGGCTGTGCTTGGCTTTGGTGGTGATGCCAACGAAACCACAGGATTCCCGCTCTGTGTTTCCATTGACGTTGACTTGGGCGTCGACGATGGCGTTATACTTTCGCCTGACGTACTGGTTTTGAGTACTGGTGATGCTACCACTGGTACGAACCTTGGAAGAACCGGTGATTTGATAGGAGAGGTGGCTGGGCTTGTATTTGAATGGTTGGAGGGAGAGGCTTGTGGTTCTGGGGACGTGCTGGAGCCACTGATGACAGCATTAGCGACAGCCACGGCAGCAGTTGCTGTAATGACACTGGGTAACGAGGAGGTGGAGGGGGAGGGGGAGGGAGGGATAGGAATGGGGGTAATGACAGGGATCTTCAGTTTGGTGGGAGATGACACCGCTGTCGCCTTTGGGAAAGGAAAGTGCGTGGATGTGTCTTTGGGTTCTAGACGTGGTAACAAGTCTTTCTTGGCTGGGTTATCCTGATCTGAAGAGGAACTCGAGCCAGAGGACATACCAGAATCAGGGGACGTCGGGCTCTGGTGGGGCGATGTCTTCACTCCAAAATTACTAAACTTTGGTGGGCGGCCTGTAAAACAGAAATCTGAATTAGACTCGACTCAAGACGAATCTCTGTTTGGTTTAAGGAGTCCTGCTCTCTTCAAATCTGGCCCGTTTATACTGGTCATAGTAAAAAATAGTAAAGAATTTGCTGAAAAAATATTTATTCAGGACACCAATATTATTTAAATAAATGTACTATTTAGAAGGATAAGACATAATCTTCGTATTTTTGAAAATCGCAGTCAAAATCGCCGCAAAAATCGCACGTGTAAACGGGCTTTTACGCCTCAACTCAAAATCAAGTTTTGATAAAAACACTAACTCATGATTTCTGAATCCTTGCTATTGTACGAACAGCACTTTGTTTACAATGAAATTACGGCATTAGACAGTGAGCAATTAGACTTTTCCCTCTCATGGGGGTAAGCAGTCAAATATCTCATAGAGCTCTGTTGAAGTTGTGACGTACTTCCGGCTGCAGGTGCTCATTAAGACAGCAAATATATTGAACTGGAATACATCATTTTCGCCTACTGTCACTGACCAAGGCATTTTGTAGGCATATATCAGAACTTCAAGATAGAGTCATTCCACTGCTGTGAACCTGGAAGTCATTGGTTTTGGGCGTGGCGCTACATCAAAAGTCAGTCAGCTTTGATCTTTTTTCATGCTTATAACCAAAGACTAGACTTTTTTCCATCATATCCATCCTTGCTCTTTACCAGGATACTTTCAAGAATAATTTTTAAACTGTCTATCCTTTGGATCCGGGAGTGGCTTTCAAGCGGTTATATTGAATCAAGCGGCAAGCGGTACATTCAGAATATGGTATCAAAACTCGTTTGCTTTCGGAGCGTGGGTCCGACGGAACAACCCTCTAATGAATTACTGCAAGCGCCTTTACCCCTTCTCTGCGTGAGAGTACCTGGTGGACTAAGGCACTGCCTTGTGAGCTGTTTCTGGGCTGCTGCAACTGGGCATCCAGACAAACTGAAACAAAGCAAAAAATAGATCACGCCTGAGAACTTGTGAAGAATATTGATTTAGTAAGCTTGTGCAGCGATCACGTTACCAGGACACTAGTAACGGAAAACAGTCTGCGCATGCCTGAATATCATCAGCATGTTTCTTTTTACGAATTCAAGCAGAGAGAAAAGAAATGTTCGTTTATCTCCAAGTGTACAAAACTTTCCTGGAAAAAACATCAGATCCAAATGATTTTCCTGTTAGGGGCCATTTTCGAGCTACATTGTCGATATCGATTGGATGGCAATTTAAAATTCTCAAAGACCAGTTTAAAATTTTCGAATTGCAGTTTGCAAAATTTCGTCAAAATTTCAAGTTCCAACAAAAAGTTGGAACAAAGCTCGTTCAAATTGCAATGTTGGTTTTTGCTTCAGAAACTAAAGATTAGTACGACTGTATAAAAAACTAGATTTTCATCGCAGGATAAAGTTTCAATTACGAAAAGAGTGTCACGTTTTTCCCCCTGTCCCGCCGCTTAAACAACCAGCGAAACCTGAAAAGGCCGTGATCTGAACGAGGAAGACTAGATCTAGTGCGCATGATCGGAAAACTGGCGGGAAAAATAAAAATAGAGACGCGTCTACGTTAATATCGCGACATCTTTTATTTTGGCGAGTGGGTAAAGAGGATATGACAGACTATGAGGAAATTAGGAATTGAACAACTTGAATATGCTGGGTTACCTCCTGTGGGAAGTGTACAAGCCTGTTCTGTGGCCCGTACCATCACAACCTGGTGTGGGGCACCTACAAACCAAATGATCACGAATTCAAATGTTGGATTTACTTTGGATATAGTGTTGAATGAAAAGGGAGCTACGGGATTTCGTAGCTTAAATTCTTTAAGCGAACTCTGTAAGCGGGTAAAAGTAGTATGTTAGGGACCGTACGAGCCTGTTTTTCGGGGAGGATTTACTAATTTTGGGGAGGATTCAAGTAAATTTGCGGAGGATTTAATTATGTTCTAAAATACGTCACGCATTACGTGTATCATATGCAGTGGATTTAATTATACTTATTACCATAAGATGATGGGCAAAAGGACGGGTAAGGACGGGGACATCAAGACATTATTATAAAATGACTTGAATCCTCCCCAAAATTAGTAAATCCTCCTCGAAAAACAGGCTCGTACGGTCCCTAACATACTACTGGTATACAATTAAATACTGGCATAGTTCAGACTCTTTTAGTTAGGAAGAAGGCCCAACGAACTGTAGATACCAGTGAATAGAATAACTAATGATATAGAAGGCTTCGATTTTGATTTGTTAAACTTACTTTACAGCATTGTCATCCGAATTCGTTTTTCCTGCAAAAGAAAGAAGAAATTCGCTTTACAAGCACGAAAAAGACCAACTGAACGCTAGAAACCAAGAGCCAGGAAAAGCATACTTCAAGTCTCAGACACCTTGGAATCTCAATATCAGTCAGTTATGTTTAAAATACCGTGAATAACACAAACACACCCCATCCCCTCCCTAGTAGACAAAGGTACGTTACAGGGAGGGGGAGCATTACGTCACAGGGAGGGGTAGAATTTACCAGACAAAATAACTCGAGGATATTTTTTTCCACATGCAACATGTCGAGAAACTTAGATAAGAAAGTGACGGTTTTTATTTCCCGCGCGGATGATGAACTGAAAGAATACATAACGAAGGATGTTGATTTGTGGTGACTGAAGTAGGGGAAGGGGAAGCATAATGAAGGAAATCTAAACTAAATTATTGTGAGTAAAATAGAATCAAAATTTTATTTTACGTTTTTGAGAATTTGCCCGAGGGGTTGTGCTGCACAATAAGCCCCTTTACGGTTTAAGAACCGTCTTCAGTGCACATGCGATTTTATCCCGAATTTCTCACCTTCTTTTGTTTAATCAAGAACAATAGAAGGTTAAAA
>JAABNW020115334.1:0-14325 GCA_015164035.2 Radianthus crispa
ATTTCTTTTCTAATGTAATTGCTGTAAGCAACAGAAAAGATTCGCACAATGTTTAATTGCTATCTTTTAAGCTTCACAAATAGTCTATAGATTTGTCTTTATGATAAAGAAAAGTGAATGAGCAGAATGGGATGTGTTTACATTACAGTAAACATTGTCTTCGGACCAAACGTCAGATTGAAATTTCATTTTGAGATTTATTCATTTACTAGAAACGCAAGACCTTTAAAGTATCCCGATTGTCGTTGAAAATAAAATCAGCGGTTTCATTGTAGAAATCTGAGAAAGTCACCTTATAGATTTAAAAATAAAAATCACAAATGAAAAACTAAGAAATAGCTTTGAAAGTGTAGATTATATTTAAAGGGAAATAGACTCGAGGTTCAAAAGAAAAAAATTAACAAACTTAAGAGGTTTTTTAAAAACATGACTTCTTTGAAAAAGACTGAAAAACCAACCTACTGAAACACGGCCTTTTCCTTTTAATTGTCTAAGATTTGCTTCAGCTGATCATGACATTGGTAGAATACTTACCACCAGATGAAGGGATGCAGGTTTTCGCTAGCAAATATTGTAGCTATCTATGTCCTCCCAATGGATATATATTGATTAACATATATTGCTTAACTTGACAAAGTACCCCGCAGTTTCTCTCGAATGGATTCAAACTCCACTTACACGATAACAATCTAGTTGTTAACTATAAAGTTTAGGTCAAAAAACTTAAAAAAAAGAAGACGGTTTTCCGCCAAAAAAAGGCCAAAAGCAGGAAGTCCTTCGCGATCAAATGCTCAGCCAATGGCCATCAAACTACTGTGAAAACTATAATCTTTGGAACGACGAGCAATTTCGCTAACAAGGAATATGATACATCGTTGCTCAATAGGCTAAGAGCCTTTGATATTGAAATGCTTATTTAATTTAGCCTCGGCAAAACCAGCTGTCAGATCCAATCAGAATGTAATCTACGCTTATACACGATTGTCACTTGGACACCTTTGAAGTTCATTTTCAAATGAACGAGGAAAAGCAAGACTCTTCTTTTTACAAGATATTTTAGTTTTTGTTCGTTGTTGACATTTTGATATTTTTGATATTTAGATACGGAGTGTTCAGTAAGGTTTTTGTTTATAGTTCAAGATCTACTATACCAATATTGGAAAGAAAAATTGACTTGTTCTTATCTATTACGCATTATTTGAAGTACCGAAAAGTTGAAATCACAAACTTTATGAATTTTCTACGAGTTAATACGTTTCATTAGGAGTGTTCTTTACTCTCACCGTCCTTTTTCTTCTATTCTTTTTCTTGGCTTTCTTTTCTTTTTGTTCTACAAGAAATTCATATTATTCTAAGCATGCTTTAGGATATATTCACCTAGCACTCAAGTGGCTTTCGCTGGGAATTCATTAATAATAATAATAATCATGATATGGGCGTATTTCTGCTTCGTAGCTGAAGCCATTTTAGAAGAAATCTTAACACTTTACTGGGTTTTTCTACTCTTGATCACGGCACTCGAAAGGCTTTCCCAGTCCATCATGACTGAATGCAGTGCTGAAGCCATAACAGACTCAACACTTTATAGGTTTTCTGCTCTTGAACCCACAATCAAATGGCTTTCTCATTTAAACTTAATGATTGGATAATCTGTTTTACTTGGTTTTTCGTTGGTCCAGAGGGAAGCCATTTAAAAGCCTTAGCATTTTATAGGTTTTCGTCTAGTAAATCTGCACCCTGGGCCGCAGCCACAATTGTAAAACTATTTTCTGTAACGATTTAATTAAATTTCTACCTAAAAATTCGCTTGCATACAAATATAACAAGCCCTTTTGTAATGTTGAGCCGGATGTTTTTGTACTGTTAGAAGGAATTTTTATTTTGACATTCATTATAACAGTTTTCGCGAACGGATCTTGAGACTTTACGAACAAACGGCAGACGGCGGAAAACCCTTAGGCTACGGGTTAACTGCCAAAAACAACCCATTTGCTCGTTAAATCAGTACCGTAATTTGTTTTGCGCAAATTCTTCTTCAGACGAAAATTATGAAATCTAAATTTCCAACAGCATCTTCTTCAAGTGAAAATTAAACAGCGCCTCGTTTCGTTGGCAGTGGAGTTTTCTCGATGAAGAGTATCGGAAATGAAATGTACTTTAAATGACATTAATAAGAAGAGAAGACGAAAATGACAAATTCTAATCTTTACGAGGAATAGCTATCAGTTCGATTAGGAAATAGTTTCATTATAGAATCTCGGAAAGTTGGTTATTTTATTGCTGTGTAATTCGCCCTGGGAAAGGCTTCTCAATATGCAGTTCACAGGGAACAAGATTTGATCATACATGCTGAAGTTCATGCCTGATGATGGAGCTTCTTAGATAAAAACCTATATTGGAAGTAATGGTAAAGTGTAGTGCTTGGGGACGAGGTTTAAATTCCGGGCGAAAGACCCTTATATTTATAAATATATATATTTTATAATTAATTTCCTTGCTGGGATTCGAAACCACGACCTTCGGAATTGCACACCGATGCTCTACCAGCTGAGCTAGAGGGCAGACTGAGGCCGGGGTGAAATAGATAAAAACCTTTGAAAATATATTGATATTTTTCAGTAATTTTTTTCTGTCGTTTCTTTTCTTTATATTTGTATTTCTTACTCTCGGTAGGCGGGGTATTTTTCCACTGGCCATGCGCTGCCTTTCACTTGCATTCTTTAATTCTTTCTCTGCGTTTCATTAAAACTTACCGAGATTTTTGTAGATCGCAGAAGCTTGGATCTTTACTCTGGTCGTTCTTGTAACAAGATCAGTAACGGTGCAAGGGTAGAAGACAGCAAGCTCGCATTATTTGGCTTTGGATACTCCGTGCTCGACCTGAGGAAAAAAATGATCAGTGAGGATAAGGAAGAGGCGGGTGTGAATTGAAACACATCCGGATGGTTAAATACTTACCATGCTATAAATAGACTTCTAAGAGGAGAGCAGAGCTGCGCAAGAACGGCTGCCTGGTTGATTTCCCTAATTATTTTTGCGCAAAAGTCGAGTCGTTTTATCAGCACTTGTGTGGACAAGAACCCCACGATGAAATATCGATCTGTTCGTGTCACAACGATGACATATCGATTTGCCGACGGATGAACACAGTACACAAGGGAAAAGGTAAATGTAAGAAGAAAATCGTGTATTTCTCAAGATTTGCAGCAAAAATAATCAAGTGACATTATAAATACATTCATTCAAGTATAATATATAAATCGTTTCTTAAAAGCACTCGCTTTTAAAAAGGTTAGAAATGTACATGCTCATTTTCAGAGCATGAAATTACACAAACACTGTCAAGAAATTCGTTCAAACACTTCAGAAATCTACTGAAATGGGATAATACTTAGTAAAAGTTTTCCATTTGTTTGCACTCTTTTATAAACTTGTCTCTCAGTCAACGTCTGTCTGCCTGTTTATCTGTCTGTTCTTGCAAAAGCCTGGAAACGCTGGAGTTGCCGAGGAGTGAGAAGGTAGACTAGACGAGTTGTCTGTCTGTCTGTCTATTCTGTAGTTGTTTCATTCGTAAAAATCAATAAAAGCTTTAAGCATTTTGTTGGCTATCTGTCTTTTATGTCGGCTGTCGGTCTATTAGTCTGTCGGCTGTCTGTCTATTAGTCTGTCGGCTGTCTGTCTATTGGTCTGTCGGCTGTCTGTCTATTAGTCTGTCGGCTGTCTGTCTATTAGTCTGTCGGCTGTCTGTCTATTAGTCTGTCGGCTGTCTGTCTATTAGCCTGTCGGCTGTCTGTCTATTAGTCTGTCTGCTGTCTGTCTATTAGTCTGTCGGCTGTCTGTCTATTACTCTGTCTGCTGTCTGTCTATTAGTCTGTCGGCTGTTTGTCTGTTAGTCTTTCTTAGTAATCGTATCAAATCATGTCAATGTCTATCTTGTCATGTACATGTTTATTTTCCAGCCATTTTGTTGAGAGCACTGCCAGCCTTGAACCACTCGATCTGTGGTTCGTTCATGGTGTGGTTGAGAGAGATCTTGGTCACGGAGCCGTTCTTGTGCTTGATGTGGCACTCCACAGGCTGTACAAACAAAACAAAGTATTATATAACATGAAATTGGGTGAAAAGATGATTCGAGAACTGAACAAGGAGAAGACTAAAAAAGTGCGAGTGGTGAGATGAATGAAAAATGAAAGGGACAAGGACGCTGAAGGGAAAATAGATGAACGAAACGCACGAAAGTGCGGTCAGGAGGTTGGATAGATGACTGGATATAAGTATAGAAGTGCAAACCAAAGCGAGAAGGAACTTTGCTGTGGTAGAGAAAAAGAAGGATTATCTGTCGTTGGCTGAAATCACAAAACATGTTTACCTTTCCAGGCGCCAGGTCTTTTAGCCCAACTAGAGAGATCTTGTCATCTGGCTGGATCTTGTCATAGTCCGATGGATCAGAGAACGTCAAAGGCAGCATACCTGAACAAGTGACCATAAAAAGAAAAAAGAAATAAATAAATAAATAAATATCTTTATTAAAGTGTCTAGTCGTTCTAGCGCTCAAGCAGATAATTGGGGACACTATTGACAGCGCCAGAAAATGCCTTGAAAGTGCGCTTGTGGTATTTTTGAAAGCGATCGCTCGCATCTCAAAAATGTAAAGTAGTCGCTAAACATTTGTAAAAGAATGGTTTGCTGGATGAACTTACCTTGCTTTTTCAAATTGGTTTCTGAAGAAAAGAACAAAATGAGCATGAGTCATCTTACTTTGGATTTTTTGACAGGACTCTTCCACGGTCTTGCCGGATTCAATCAGAGAAATGCAGCTAAAATTTTTGAAAAATCTTGCTCCATGCTCATCTCACATCTGGTGTGTAAACCAGAAAGAGGCCGGCTGTATCCCAGGTATCCCAGTATAGAATACTTACCATGAATACGTGCAAAGCTCTTGACAATGATCGCTCTTCCACCAAGATGTCTTGGTTCTAAGGCAGCGTGTTCTCTGCTGCTTCCCTCTCCGTAGTTCTCGTCACCAATAGCGCACCACTTCACGCCGCTTGCCTGGATAGCGATAACAAGAATAATAGTAGTGAATGCTGTGGGTGATGACAGTGATCGGCGAGTCGAAAGTGATTGACAATGACGATGGTGATGGTGATGGTGGTGGTGGTGGTGGTGGTGGTGGTGGTGGTGGTGGTGGTGGTGGTGGTGGTGGTGGTGGTGGTGGTGATGATGATTGAGCTTCTGGTCTTAGACGGGGTATACATTTCACCTTCAGTTGTCTTCCCCCTAATTAGTAGAACACACTTCTGCCCTGCTAGGAGATTTTGAGATGAAAATAAAGTTTATTACTAGTTTACTAGTTGCTGCAGTTGGTATAACCTGCAAACATACTGCAAATTGTAAGTGAGATGCTGCTGCACCATGCACAGGATTTGTTGAAAAGCAAACACGATTATTGTGAATGGAATAGAGCACGCTATACCAACTAGCAACACTTGACTAATAGACCCTTTTCCAAAATGGGGGTGAAAAATTCACATTCGCAAAAATTCAACTTAATGGAAAAACAATACCAGCACGAAAAAGAGCACCTCAAATAATAATCCTGGAAAGTTTCAAGGTGTTAGGTGTATACCCCATCTATGCATTTCTCTGTTATTCTGGCGATTATCAAAAGAATATTTCTCCACCGATATAACACCAAATACCTTGAAACTTTCCAGGATTACTAAATTCGAGGTGCTCTTTTTCATGCTGATATTCCTTTTCATTTTAGTTGATTTAAATTTCAGCCATCATTTTGGAAAAGGGTCTATTAGTCAAGTGTTGCTAGTTGGTATAGCGTGTTCAAAAAAAGTCCACCTGACAGGATTCAATTAGCTTCAAGCCTGACACAGGCAACCCAAAGGAGGGTGATGATTAGTGCCCACCTGGTGGCTCTGCAATTATTACCAACCCTGTCTATAGGGTAGCCATAGGCAGACCCTGTTCACTAACTTGAACAGGGTCTATAATTTACCAATTTCTCTTAAACAGAGTGTGGGTTTTCAAGATTTTGCTGTCTTCTGCAATATCTTTTTAATCTTTCATTTCATCATTAAAATTCTATACTGGAGTGTCACTTTAGTGTTAACAACTTTGGAAAACATTGGGACTCTGTTTTTGACATTAGTGTTTTTAGAGCATTCTATTTTATTTAGAGTCTGGTAAAGAGAAGTTCCACGGCAGGCAATATCAACTTATTTACGTTTCCTCTTCTGTTTTTTTTTTTTTTAAGCGCCAGACAATTCTCAATGAAGATTTGTTGAGGTATGTACCTAGATTATCCTACAAGATCTTAAACAGGATCCTGTAGAAGTTCCTGTTTCAAGGTCCTATAGGATCCTGAGTATGATTTGTACCAGGGAAAACATTTTCAGTATAGCAATACTCAGTGAGACATAATCCTTTGTTTTATTCTGCCAACCAGAAACCGTGTGCCTACTAAAACAAATTAACCATGAAAACTGTTTGCAATTTTGCATACCATCGTATTGCAATGCCTGTTTTTCTAAACATTGAGTTGTGCTACTGTTTCAAAAACTAGTTGTTTTCATATTCTAATGTACACTTATTCTTTATTCCTACAGTGACAATGAAAAGGATGATGATGATGTTAAAGTTAATGATGAGAAAGATTGTCCATCGACTTCAAAACTTGGGTCAAATGAAATACAACACCTGGCAGAAATGTTTCCAGAGAAGAGCAAAAACGAATTGCAAGCTTGCCTCCTTTCAGAAGGATCATATAATGAAGCTGTCATTGCCTTATTAGGGAAAAATGTGGTGGAGAACAACAATGATGATGATGACATTGAGTTACTGACACCTGTGTTCAAAACAAGGGACCTCAAGTGGCACCTGCAAGATCTCCAGAAGAACTTTTCCCAGGAGAAAAAAGAGAAATTAAAGATTGATGAAGAAGACCTCCTCCAAGATGCCATGTGTTACTACAAGGATGTTGGATTTGATCCTAAAAGGAGACTGAAAGTCATATACAGAGGGCAGGCAGCAGCAGACACTGGAGGTGTCATTCGTCAATTTTACACCCAATTGCTGAATGCCATTTCCAATACATTCTTCCAGGGTGAAACTTTTCGTAGCCCCATCTACAACAGTGAAACCGTTGCATCTGGGGTAATGAAGTTAGTGGAAACCATCACAGTTCACAGTATTTTACAAGGTGGTCCCGGGTTTCCTGTTTTCAGCCAGGCATTATATGACTACCTTGCTAAAGGTGATCTGCAGGAGGCTGTAAAAAGTATGACCATTGGCGACTGCTCTATACAAATGAAAGATTTGATTCTGAAGGTAACTGAAATAAAAACAGCACTTAAATCTTTTAAGATATTATAACTCCAGCTGAATGTTAAGGAAAAGTATGAAAAGCTACTCCAGTGTTTATCCTATACTAAGAGGTATATATTTACTTTTGTTAGATTGCAGCAGCTGTTGATGTTTCAAAACTTGACCAAGATGAAATAATGACTGCACTTAGTGAATGTGGCATAACAACAGCGTTAACCGTAAGTTAATGTTTGTCAATTATTTCCTTCATTGAAACAAACAATTAAATACTTAGAATTCATACACATTGGAACATGCACCCTGTAAAAGGAGTTTTACCTAACCATTTATATTTACCAGCCACAGTTATGCACCACATTTTGAAGTCTAGGATGTTGTTTTACGTTTTCAACTCATAAATAAAAGCAAGTTTCAAATGGGACATTTTCAGAGGAAAGTGGTGATGTCACCGCTCTCCTACATACCGTAGGTATTGGGCATCTGTCTCCCAAATCTGCTGTGGGAGGCCTCCTCCCCAGAGGCAACATCCTATAATGATGCCCCTGGTCTATGACAGATCTAATAGCTGTAATAGCTGAGTATTTGAAACCGTTACCACCAAGAAAAGTGATAGGGAGTTGGCAATTGCATATGTTGTTTTGTGTTGTGTAGGTTCTACCACTTTGAGATTCAAAACAAACATGAACTCTATTGTTGGCAGGGTTAAACAAACTATTGCTTTTCCTTTTTTTCAATATCTTTTCAGAATGATAACAAGATCAGAATTATACAAGGTTTGATTGTCCATGATAGTATTGGCAAGCCAAAGATCGTGCTGGACCAACTGAGAGAAGGGCTGCAAACACTTGGATTTGGGTCCAGGATGAAGCTACATCCTGAAATTTTCCAGGAACTGTTTGTAGCTGGTGAAAAAGAAATCCAGGGAGACAAAGTTAAGGAGATTTTATTATTTCTAACTGAAATGGGTGATGCTGAAAGAAACACAATGCTATTCCTGAATGAATTTATTGCTTCAGCCACACCTCAGGTTCTGAAAGAATTCCTCACTTTTGCTAGTGGGGCTCCATGCTTGCCAGAGTTCGGCCTGGGAACCATTAAGATTGAGTTTAATGATGTTCCATCAATTTTCTCCTCAACTTGCTTAAACAAGATAACACTACCCAAAACATTTCCAGACAAGGACACTTTTGTTGGTGCTCTTCAGGCTGTATGCAACAATGCTAGGAAGGCATTCACCGGTGTTTAAAGAAATAAGGGAGTACAAAAAATTTCCCTTTGCAAACACTGAATTTGCCCTTTAATCTGTTTTTCGTTGTTTCTAAATTCAAATGTTCAAGTTCAGTTATATTTTTGCTCAAAGTTTTAGTTATTTTTTATAAGGGAGCAGGAATAAGTCACTCATGGATAAAATACAGAGTCCTTATTTGCTTGGTGGATCAATGTTGTCCCAATACAACCCTGTTGAGTTACTTCACTTCCAAATAAGGTCTGCAAGTGTGAAAGACATCCTTCATATTGGTTAAGGTGACTGCCTACTTTTGGAAAAAATTAAGCTTTTTTTAAAACATCGATTTTGCAAATCGAAATGTAATGCTGATTCCAAATCTGGAAAGAAAAATACGGTGTCCTGAGCTTGTTTTCGAGATAATCAGCATTAAATGGGCATCTATGCACAAGTTGTTTAGGCAAAAAAATTTTGCCACCTGAAATGGCCAGAAAAGAATTTCAGTGGATAACGTAACTGTGTTTTGCACCTTAATTATTAAATATGAAAATAACTGAGATTTTTTTATATTTTTTCTTCTCATTGCCGTAAAAAAAGTCTAACGACGATGAATGAAAATGCCTACAAAAAATTTTCACATGTTCCAAAAATTAGCTTCTTGTAAAAATTTGATGTGAGGAGGAATTTTTATATGCCTTTTCAAATACTTACTTAAAGGGTGTATGGTCCGGTGCAAAATTTAAGGGATTTGTCCTGTTGAAGTTCAAAACATGTATAGTCCCACTGAATAAAATTTTGTATTTTATTCAGCGGTTTCTGTGTGCGAGCTCATCATGGTCTCAAATCGAACGCTCAAAAGTAGGCAGTCACCTTAAGTAAGTTCGATTACTAAGTCAACTGTAGAATGATACTTCAACATATAAGTCATTGGATTATCCAAAGTTAAGGTGATTGCAGGTTTAAAGTAATAAGACCTTCAATAGTTGTTTTTTCTCATAAGAAACCTGCTGGGAGGTACGTACATTTTTTTTTATATAAGATGAATTCAAACAACCATGCTTTACATTTGTACAGTAATTACCATGCCTTTGACAAACAAGGCTTCTTATTCCACTTTAAATATATGTTGTACCTTGTTTGCCAAGAAGCTACTGATTTACCTTCAAATTTTCAAATAAGAAGCTACTGTAATTCTTGTTCCAGTTGTGAAAGTACTATTACCGACAATTTTAATTAATGCAGTAAAGGTTTGTCAAGGTCAAGTTTGACCCTGAAATAGTTATAAAAACAAGATTTGTATTCAGTTTTACAGAAACATGGTCAAAACATTTCCAGATAATAAAAATTACATCTATTTTCAAAAGTAGGTGACCTAGTCGGCTCAAGACGTTTAGAGGTTAGGCTTCCGTCAACCAAAGGTTAGTAGGCTGGTTAAAAAATTGCTGCTCAGCCAATCACAGACAACTGTTCTCATGCCTGAAATAAACTTAAGATTGAATGACAAACACAGCTCAATGAGTATTTGTTTGCCTTCATACCCATTTTTCAAAATTATTACCAATTTATTATAAGAGCTAAAACTTTAGGGCCAATAAGTTAGGTAGTGTAATTGTAAATTTAATAGGTTTCCCTCCATAAATAAGGTTAGTGTATTGTATTATTGAGCTACATTTCAATCCAGGAAGAACTACCATTGCCTAAATTCTTCCATATAATTGCATTTGAGTGAATTCAAGTCCACAGCATTACAAGAAAATCATGTCTAGAAAACTTAATTTTGGCCCTTGACTGTAATGAACTCTGACAAAAGCTATAACTCTGTACATCTTGAGCTGACTTTAGGTCATGTTAATTTTGAAAAAAGGTGTAAAATACCTGGATCCTTAATTTTGGAACCAGCATTAGAAAACTAGTTTTGAGTTCATTTGGAATGGAGGCACTTTCTCTGCAAGAAGTTGTTACTGGTGGATCTATAGCTACTGAACACTGTTTGATCAATCATATTAATCTTTCTACTTCACTTACAATTCGTTGGTAAAACTCTACAGCATATGGATCACTATTGTCCAAACTGATAGCCTGTATCAATGATAACTGTTCTTCATCCAAACAGCAACGTGTTTCAGAAACCTCAACAGTTTCTTCTTCCTCAACTACAGAAGGACCTTCCCAGTCAATTTCATAATCTTCAACATTCTACATAATTAAGAAAGCAAAGACAAGCATGACTTTTAAAGGGAATTGTATTAAACATGGCACAATACACAAGTGAACTCTTTGTATAATTAGCCAAATGTGTCTGCAGTAAGGAAAACATATAGGATGCACTCATTCAGTACTGTAATTAAAAACCATTGGAATGAAAAGCACTACACAATCCTTGAGAACCCAGGGGTAAAATTGTCTCCTGTTCCTCACTACCAGAAGAAATACCGCTGGCAACAAAGCCTGTTAGATCTCTTTCTGAAAGCTGAATTTCAAAATGGTGACATTCAAATAATTAACGTCTTTGTCTAGCTATATTTCATTCTGATTGGTTGACCAAGGAGGAAAGAATTGAATTTCAACTTCCAGAACAAGCTCAAACAGACTTCGTTCCTAGGGGTATTTCTTCTGGTAGTCAGGAACGAGCGACAGAATATTACCCCTGGGTTCCCGAGGATGGCACTACATCTGCCTCTACACGCTGCTGTTCCAAGCATATAATTGCACACTGAACAACACGTTACTGAGTTTTGTAGTTTAGGTGAATCAGAGTTACCTCTATAATGTTTAATGTACTGCCATCAGTTAGATGAATCCCTCTTATCCACAGCTGAATGGGGCTTAGATTCTTTTCAGTGTGCAAGGGATGATGGGACCATGCATTCTTCCAGTTATTGAGATGAGTGTTAATGATAGGCAGATAGACAAAGTGCAAGCACCACAGGTGAACAGGATTGACAGGATCCAACAAATTCAGGCTCTCAAGGTAATGAAATAGCTCGTAGAATAAGGACAGGCAGCCTTGATATATGTCTCTCCATAACCTCTCTATACGCTGATTATGTGTACTTTTGCCTATATCAAAGAATTTTTTATTAATATTAATTAGCCGAGAATAAAATATAAGAATGTTTATAAAAACTTATGATGCTAATGAATACTTAATATGTTTTGCTATTGTTATATTCAGTATCAATAAATGCAAGCAGTTGAAGTCTGCAGTCTTTTCTATCAATCTTTCTTGGATCAATTAACTGTCTTTGGTGGACTAAAAAAATTGGATTTAAACAAAATATGCATCACCTGCTATTATGCTCCCACGCCCTGGTCCTCTATCAGGATGCTCTAGCATGAATCGCCCAACATTATAATTTTCTCCCCCTTTGTCACAACGTACTCTAGAGGGTAAGCCATAATTGAACACAGCCTCTTGAAAAAGTGACAACACAGTTTCAGCTTTATTGTTGCTGGATGCATGTAAGTAGACTGGCAGTCTAGAAAAGCCATCTATGCCTCCATGCACAACAATTCTCCATCTGAAATCAAACTAAAAATCTAAGTGACAATACAAGGTTACACTTAATGAATGACTTCTATGTGAGTTTATTGAGCACATAGCATGCACATGGACATTTGAAATAATCTTGATAATCAAAATGATATAGTGAGTGAAAGTTTAGCCGTACAGCTTTATTTCTGGCAGACATGTTTTGGTGTCCTGACACCATCATCAGTGTGATGAGATAGTCCTTTTAAATGCTTAAATACAGTGAATAGCATGTGTATATGCGTAGTATAATATATAATCAAGCTAATTACAAAGATAAAGAAAGTTCAGCATGTATTAGAGTGAAGACATGAAACCTGAAATCTTAGTAGACACTAATTCCATTGTTTTCTTTTGTGTCTATGCTCCAATATCATGTTTGCTGCCATCTTGGATTTGAGAAGCCTCAAACAGTGGCTGGGCATGCCTGATATGCTAAACATGGTGAACGCTACTCACGAGTCTTTTGGCTTGCTCCAAATAATTGGAAAATTGTACACAGCAATGATACTCAACCATGTTTAGAGGGAAAACACTGTACAATAACATCTTTGCATGCCTAGCCTCGTTTTGGTGCATCAAGTCCAAGATGGCGGCAACATGATATCCGTCTATTACACTTTGACATGCAATTTTTGTATCATGGGTTAAATGTCTTCCCTCTACTTGCTGGTTCATAATAGGGTTTTGCCATTTGAAATATTTTTTTGCAAAATAATTCTTGAGTAAAATAATCAAACTCATTATAATTCATTAAGGAACACAATAGAAATCATGAGTCTGAATTATAGACCTATTCTGCTGCATGACAATATTTTCCCATTTCAGGCCATTGGTCTATTCAACATAGCACAACCAACACAAGTTTTCTAACTCTTATAAAATAATTAAGATATAACTAACGATTAGGTTAGAAGCACTAAAATAGGAGCATTTTTAAAAAACATCAAATTAGAAAACTTTCATTGCCGACGTGTTTTCCTCCTTTCTAGAACAGCAATCCACTAATCAGATCTCACGTTACATTTTAGTTATTTCATATTATCTTTTACAGTATCTACAACATAAAGAATTACCTGATGAGTTTGTGATTACCATCTATGTGCCATAAGGACTGTGGTGCATACACAGCATAGACTCTTCTTTTAATGGACTCCTTCCACCTGCGATGAACCCCTGTTGGATCTGTCCTCAATAGAGATAGTCGTATTCTCTCCCTTTGAACTCTATGACCCATACTTTTCAGGTGACCAGTTAGCAACCTTATTCCCACACCTGGATGCTGCTGTTGTACACCTCTAACCAAATTATCCAGTTCATCATCACAGATGCAACTGTATGTCTCTGTTTTTTGTAAGCATGAAAAAATGATAAAAGAAATATGAGAGTACAGTGAAAACGTTTTAGCTCTAATGAAGTTTCGGAAGGAAAGAAAAGTTGATCAGTGAGTGCAAGTATTAAGCTTACTTAAATTACAGAATGTTTATTTTTCTTACCTGATATCCTGATACCAAAATCCGACATTCTTCTTTCGATGGTTCTCTTCGACACTCCCAGCAAAAGACCAGTTTGTGGTACAGTAAATCCACTTTCTACAAGGTGAGAAAGTTGATCCTCAGCCACTTGGAATGCAGGTCGGCCTGGACGGCCAGTTAACACTTTTGCTGCTCCAGACTCTCGAGATACACTCTGCTGTTTTTCTTTTTTTAAGCATTTTATAGCTAATCCAATGCCAGCCACGACTGAGTCCGGTAACTCTCCATTATTAATAATTGTACGGTTTAGATTCTCCAAACGAAGCAATAAGCTGATAAAGTCATCCTCCTGTCGGACGTTTGTATCAAGTTGACGAATTGTCTCTTCAACTACAAAGAGAACATACTCCACCGCCATTTTTTTTACCATGATCCACGAGATGCTCACTATCCCGTAACAAGACGCTGCCCGCAGCGTGTGCTGGGATACCTGTGAAGCCGTGGGACGCCTGCTGTAACTTTACATGGGGTAAAGGTGAAAAAGTGGACAGATGGGATGAGGAAATTTGGCTATTCGCTACTTGCGCCTACCCATAATACTTTACGGTTTTGGGGGGTAACTAGAGGACAAAACCGCCCTTATTGTAGTGAAAGTCTAATCAAACAATAATATTGCAAATACCTCATCTGATATCCAAATACAAAATGAAGCAAATAGAAGTAGAAAGAGATAAAGTCTTCAAGAAATTGTA
>JAABNW020115445.1:0-14322 GCA_015164035.2 Radianthus crispa
CGATTTACTAAACCAAGAAACATGATCAGCACCGACCACCGGTGTGCATGGCCATTATAACCTCATTTATCCTGACTTATTTCAACCCAAGCAAGCAAGCAGATCTTCACTGCACGAAACTGCCTAGCATGTCGTGTAGGAGGCAAGCCTCATCCAACTATCTACACATTTAGCCAGCACTGATGAAGAACTGACTAGAAGTTCGTGAAGGCGGTGGATCTTAAAAACCCATCTGATAAGTAGTTTTAACTTAAACAAATTTAAAAGGACCGCTCCGATGGCAGCGGTCATAGTACCTTGATTCCCCACAATTACTGAGGAAAAAGAAAATTGAAATACTTGAGAAAAGATTCGCGTAAAGAACTCAGAATATTATTCAAAACTAATATCGCATTAATACCTACCATTAGACATTTAGCATATTTATTAAAATCGCATCGTATTTGACAATGGGCTCTCTTCTTTAATGGCTATACCAATTATCAGACCCGTAGGCTGCTATATCAAAGGGGCGGTTCACTGATTCACCACTATCGGATGCCGTTCAGTATAATCATCGTGAACTCTTTTCACTTAACTATAATACTGGTCTGTATTGTAATATGGCCTTGAGACTGCAGGGCCCCAGGCTATATACAGACTGTCTACTGGCCTATGCCCTCTGAAAAACACAAGTCTCTGATACTCCGGCCGCGCGGTATTCAAGCAATCAGTTTTTCAACAGCCCTCGGTGCTGCTGAGTTCCTGTGAGTTTAGCATCAATAGTAGGTTAGCTTTGTCATATTTAAACTAATATTAATGTCATCTATTCTAAAGAGAAAACAAACCCAGCAGTAACCAGTTATTTGTTGACTTGTTTGTCGAAAGAGGCACATTTCACTCCCACTGTCCGACACATGGATCGAGGCCGACTGCGTGACGGATATGCCTGCGTTCAAGTTTCTTTGCGGTGACTTATGTTCTCCAATAAACTCGTGAATTTTCATATGCTTACACAAGGATTTAGGGTTAACCTGTTAAACAAATGATTTGCTAAACAATACATGAAATTCATCGATATGCTTGTTTGCCGGTTATAAGGATTTGATAGGACTTATCACGTGATAGAGTTAGCCCCACCCCCAGGGGATTATGAGTAATGATTGACGTGCGCGGCTTCTTCTCCGGTTCTTTTATTCCATTTGATTTACATACTAATAGCCACAACGTTGGAAAAGAAAAATACCATTAAACGTCGTCCTAAATCAGTGATATTTTGATTTTAAACACAGGGAAGCACTTCAACAGTATCTTGGTTTGTCTGGAATACAAAACAAGGGAGAAATCCAGCGATCTAACTCGACTTCCATGCAGAATGAGATTCTCCTCGATAATTTAAACAAACGCTTGACAATGCAACGCTTCAACGGCTCATTGACGAAAGGAGAGCCCATACTGCTGTGAATTTGACCGCGAATACTATCCTTCATGTTGAATCTTTGTTTTGAATATGTCTTCAGTTGATGCTAAGCAAAGCCGTGGACGTATAAGCTATGGGTAGACAGGAAAAGTCAAAACTGCTAGCAAGGCCATCAACAACATGGACGATCTTTACATGCTTGCTCTTTTCTTACTACTTTTCCAGCTTCGTCTGGGCTGCTGGAGCTGTCAAAACATTTTACGTATTAGAAGAACAACCACGAGGGGTTCTAGTGGGTAACATCACCGTGAATAATGGATTTACTTGTTCATTTGATGGGAGCCCAACGCACTTCACAATCGACTCACTCACTGGAGTAATAACAACAACTGTTGAAATCGATCGGGAAAATTTACAAGTCAATCCAATTAGTTTAACGATACGCACAACAGATCCTAAAAATCAACTGGTAAATGTTCAGGTACAAGTAGAAGATATCAATGACAACATTCCGACTTTTCGATCGCCCTCTTTTGCACTTAAAATATCCGAAACCATACGAGTGGGGGTCGAATTCCCGATCAACACAGCAACAGATCCAGATCTAGGAAACAACGGTACCATTGACTACACAATCGTTTCTGGTAATAATGCTGGAAAATTTCGTCTGGGAACTAGTCCAAGAATCTGCAAGCGTTCTGAGCTGTGTATTTTGACCAACAGTAACCTAGATCGAGAAAGTATTGACTTTTATCAGCTGAATATATCGGCAAGAGACCGGGGAAGTCCTTCGCTTGTTGGCCATTATTTAGTCAATATTACGATACTAGACTATAATGACAATCCACCAGTCTTCACTTCAGCTGTATATGATGGATCAGTGGCTGAAAACACTCCATCTGGACATAGCATCTTAACAGTTGTTGCTAATGACAAAGACATTGGGCTAAATGGCGAGGTAAGATACTCGATTGAAAAGGATGCTGCTAAATCCGATGAAATCTTTGATATAGACGTGGTTACAGGTACTATAAGAACCAAACGTACTTTGGATTATGAAAACCGACCATACTATACCTTCAAGGTTATTGCATGGGACAGGGGACAGCCTAAAGAGAGTTCGTCTACCAACGTCAATATTAACATTCTTGATCAAAATGATAATGTACCATATTTTCACTTCATCAAATACTTCCCAACTGGAAGCCCAAGAGCTCTAGTAGCAGAGGACACCCAAGTTCCAAAGACCATAGCATTCATTAGATTGAGTGACTATGACTCGGGTGTTAATGGACAAGTTCAACTGGATATCACTAAAGGAAGTGAACTTGGACTTTTTGTGATTGTAAAGGATCATACCATTCGTGGAATATACTACCTAAAAGTTGCTCAGAAGTTGGACTATGAGCATGTTTCTTTCTACAATTTGACACTGAATGCCACAGATAGAGGACACCCAAGTAAAACTGCTTTACAGTATGCTTATGTTGAAGTCTTGGACATCAATGACAATTCTCCTAAATTTTCAAGCAATGTTTATACTGCAAGGATAAGTGAGAAATCCCCTAATGGTAGCTATGTGTTGAAACTAAATGCATCTGATCCTGATGCTGGTAGCAATGGAACTGTTTCATACTCCATTACCAGTGGAAATGACCTTGGATGGTTTCAAATTGACAATAAATCAGGACTTGTCACAACATCTCTGCCTATTGACAGGGAGACAATGTCTTCAGTATCTCTAACAGTAACAGCTCAAGATCATGGCCCAAAACCAAAAACTGGAAGCACTTCATTAAAGATTGTCATTCTTGATGTCAATGATAATGTTCCTGTGTTTGAAAAAAATCTTTACACTAAAACTGTTCCAGAGGATACATCCCAGGGCACAAGTATTTTGCAAATTACTGCTACCGATAAAGATACAGGTGAGAATGCAAGAATAACTTATGCAATTGATTCAGACTTGCAGCAGCTACAAACACATTTTATTTTGGAGCCAAGAAGTGGAATCTTCAAAACAAATGGGAATCTAAACCGTGAAGTCAAGAGTTCCTATACTATACCAGTGATAGCAAGTGATAATGGTAAGGTGAAGTTGACTTCCAAAGCTACAGTGGTCATACAAGTGTCTGACATCAATGACAATCACCCAGTATTTTATCCTACGGTTTACTTTGTTACTGTTATTGAAAATGGAAATCCTGCAAACCTTGTCCAAGTCACTGCAACAGATCAAGATGAAGGTTCAAATGCAAGGATTTCTTACTCCATTCATAGTGGTAATGAGAACCAAAGTTTTGCAATTGATGTTGATACAGGTGTTATCAGAAACATAAAATCACTGGATCATGAAACAAGTGGATTTCATAGGCTGAACATCTCTGCTAAAGATGGCGGAGGACTTTACGCACTCAAACCAGCAGTAGTAGAAATAACAGTTCTTAACCAGGCAGACAATCCTCCTAGGTTTGAGCACTCAATTTACAATTTTACAGTGTATGAAAATGTTCCCAAGGGGACCCTCATTGGGAGTGTATTTGCAACCACAAAAGAAAAAAATATGAGCATAACTTATGAGATAGTATCAGGAGATCCACTCCATCTGTTTGTTGTGGATTGGTTGGGTGGTATTATCATGGTTGATGGAGCCATTGACAGAGAAATACAATCTATCTATTGGTTAGACATTGTTGCCAAGATGGGACAATTACGACCATTGTCTGCCAAAACAAATGTCAATATTTCAGTGCTAGACAAGAATGACAATGCTCCTAGATTCTCAGCTTCAAGCATACAAGTGAATATCCTGGGAAACTGGCCTGTTGGGACTGTTCTATCAAATCAAACAGCAACAGACCAAGATGCAGGTACAAATGGCCTGGTAAGATACAGAATAACTAAAACTGCTAATGGATTGTTTAAGATAAATGCAACATCTGGTGTAGTGACATTAGCAAGAGCAGTGTTGGAAAGTGATGATTTGCAGTGTACTGTAAATGTTGTTGCATCAGACTTAGGATTGCCACCATTACTCAGTAATATGGCAATACATGCAAATATATTGATTAACCATCCTCCAAGATTTCAAACCAGTTCTTATGTGACACATGTTCTTGCCTCAAGACCCCTGAGTTATCGCTTCTTGGTAGTTCATGCAGTCGATAATGATCCTGGTAAAAATGGTCAATTAACCTACTCACTTAAACAACTGGGAAATCTAGAAGGACTGTTTGGAATTTTCCCTGATGGATTTATTTATATCAAGAAAAATCTTGTTCATGCCAAGAAAGGGTCTTATGATATTGTTGTTAGAGCTACTGATAATGGCACACCAAGACTTAGTGCTTCTGTTGATGTTACGATCTACATACAAGACTCAGATGAACATAGGTCGCTGTTCACCAACAACACTTTTCGGTTTTTAGTATCAGAAAACCTTGCTCCAGGTACATTTGTGGGCATTATTACTGCAAGAGCAACAGATAGTTCAAGGACAAAAGATATTGTCTATTCATTAGACAGCAGTAATAATGCATTTGCTGTTGATGCAAGAAGTGGCCAAATAACCACAAAACTTGTGCTAGACAGAGAATCCCTTGTCCAGGCAACTGGTGGCAATGATTACATAATGAGAGCTGAAGCAGTATATAATGATACAACCATCAGGCGAGACAGTGCCATAGTCATCATTACTGTTACTGATGTCAATGATAACCCGCCTCTGTTTACCAGTGCATTATACAGTGTTAAAGTCAGTGAGGCTTTCAGTCCTGGTTCAGTGGTCTTCAAAGCTGTAGCAATTGACCCAGATAGTAGTGATTACTCAAAGTTTACTTATTCCATTATAAGTGGTACAGGAAATGGAGTCTTTCGCATCAATGCAGGAAATGGAGACCTGTACTTGAGCAAGAAACTGGATAGAGAAACATTAGATAGATATAACTTGACACTTCAAGCTACAGATGTCTTGGACAGTAATTTATCTTCCCAGGCTTCAGTAGATATCTCAGTCAAGGATTCAAATGATGAGAAACCAGTATTCCAGAGCTTCTCACGTATTGTAACAGTTTCAGAGCAGCTAGAAATTGGCTCAGAAATCATCAATATCAATGCCACAGATAAAGATATTGGATTGAATGGACTTATTGTGTATTCTATAACTTGTGGCAACTTGGCTGCAGTCTTTGACATTCATCATTCAACTGGTAAGATCTTCCTCACCAAAAGTCTTGATTATGAAAGCACCCGTAAGTATGAGGTGTGTATCACTGCACAGGATAGAGGTACCCATCCACAGTCATCAACAGCAAACATTACTATACATGTTCTTGATGCAAATGATAATTCACCTGTCTTTGCTACAAAACCACAGCAGATACAGATTATGGAGAATGTAACAAAAGGAACAGTAATTGGACATTGCTCTGCCACAGATGCAGACGGTGGGACCTATGGCCAGATTATTTATGCCTTAGAAAATCAAACTCCAAAGGGCAACACATTTAACATTGATCCAAATGACTGTACTATTTCCACTAAGACAGCTATTGACCGTGAAAAAATGCCAAAGGGATTGAGTTTCTTTCAACTTGTTATCAAGGCAACAGACAAAGCTGTTCCTGAATCAGACTCCCTTTCATCCAATAAGACAATCAGTATTGAAGTGATAGATATCAATGATAATGAGCCACAGTTTGTATCTCCATTAGCTGCAGTTATAGGTACAAGTACATCTATAATGACTGTAAAGGCTGAGGATTCGGATGCTGGATCAAATGGTATGGTTACCTACTCTCTCATCAGTGGTAATTCTGAGAAGAAGTTTTACCTCAATGGCAATACAGGACAACTTGATAAAAATGTTCCTCAGTTCAATGACAATAATCTAGTTTATAAACTGGGTATTAAAGCAGAGGATGGTGGCAAACCTTCTATTTCTGTTCAGGATGACATCACATTATTCAAGGCAGGTGCTCCAGGAAGTGGGCCAGTGTTCAGTAATTCCACATTCTTGGCTTCCATCACAGAAAATCAGCCAGTAGGGACATCTGTTACCCAGGTTCAAGCCTCCTACTCTCAGAATCGTTTGAATGGTAACATCAAGTACTATATGACATCTGATGACAGCAAGGGAACATTCAGTTTGAATGATACTTCAGGCCTTATAACAACTAAAATGCCTGTGGATCGAGAGAGCTTGGCATCCATCTCCAAACTGGTAGTATATGCTGTTGACATAAATGGACCACAAGCAAAAACTTCATCTGCTGATGTCCTCATTACCATACATGACATCAATGATAATGAACCAGAATTCTCTAGCAATAAATACTTTGCTGACATCAGAGAAAACAGCTCCCCAGGATCTAGTGTACTAACCTTGACTGCATCAGACAATGATGAAGGAGAAAATAGACAAATCTCTTATTCCATCACTGGAAGTAATATGTTTGTGATTGATAGTGTGAGTGGTAAAATTTCTACACATGGAGAATTAGATCGTGAGAGTAAATCACAGTATACTGTTGGTGTTACTGCCCATGATCATGGCATTCCTTCAAAGAACTCAACCTGTATTGTTGTAATATCCATTACAGATGTCAATGATAACTCCCCAGTATTTGCAAGAAACTACTATTCATTTGGCATCTCGGAGGAAGCACCACTTGGCACAGCTGTTGGTTCTGTTAAAGCTACAGATCAAGATTCTGGGGATAATGGGCATCTAACATATGCCATTATAGGGACAGACAAGGAAGTATTTACAATTAACCCAACATCTGGTATGCTAGCATTACGACAAAAGCTTGATAGAGAAGCCATTGAGCATTATGTTCTGAATATAACAGCCACAGACAGTGGGCATTTGCACAAATACTCTGCTTCTGTGAGCGTGTATGTTAATGTATTGGATATCAATGACAATCCACCAGAATTTGATCAAGCATCTTACCTTGGAGAAATCAGTGAAGGAGCTCCTTTACTGACACATGTTATCTCCATTGTGGCTCATGACAAGGACTTGGGCATCAATGGGCAGATCAAGTACAGTATTACCTCTGGTAACACACATAGCTCATTTGGTATTCTAGATAATGGAACTATTGTGAACACTAAGTTATTAGACAGGGAATCTACAGATGTATATGTCCTCACTATTCAAGCCACTGACCAGTCCATGCCTCTTTCAAGTCAACTAAAAGGAAAAGCTCAGGTAACCATCAATGTAACTGATGTTAATGACAACAAACCTCATTTTACATCGGCTTCGATGGCTCATGTACCAGAAAGTGCTAGTGTGAATGATGTGGTATTGACTGTCATTGCTGTAGATCCAGACAGAGGGTCTAACAGTGAGCTAATATACACTCTTGACAAGAATGATCTTGGAGCACCATTCAGTCTTGGAAGAAGTGATGGAGTACTACGTGTTTCTGGGGGCCTGGATCGAGAAAACCAACAAAACTATACATTAAAAGTTACTGCCACTGACAAAGGAAGCCCTTTTTTGTCATCTGACATGAAGATTGTCATCATCATTGATGACAATAATGATCATGCACCAGTCTTCTGCAGTCATTCAAGTGTATTTAGAATTGTCGAAAATGTCTCTCCTGGCACTGATATTGTCAAGTTGTCAGCAGTAGATGAAGACCATGGCACAAATGCTGAAGTTCGGTATGACATCATCACAGGTAACAGGAATGGGTCATTTTCAATCAATCAGATCACAGGAAGACTGAGAACAGCAAAAACCTTGGACAGAGAAACCAAGTCCAAACACATTCTTAAGATTCTGGCATATGATCTGGGTATACCTCGCAGAGAGACTGTGACAACCATTATCATAGTATTGCATGATATTAATGATAATGCACCTGTTTTCACACATTCAACATATGTGACTGACGTTAGTGAAAATAAAATAGATTCCAGTTTGTTGACTGTTGTTGCTGCTGATGATGATGATGGCAAAAATGGAGAAGTGACATACAGCATAGCCAGTGGCAACAGTAAAGATATCTTTGTAATTGATTCACATACTGGATCCATTGCACTAACTACAGCACTGGATAGAGAGAAAAAGCTAAGATATACATTGGTTATTGAAGCTAAAGATGGTGGAATTCCACAGCACTCTGCAAAATCAACAGTGGTGGTCAATGTGCTTGATGAGAATGATAATTCACCTGTTTTTCAAAGGATGTCCTATGATGCAAAAGTCAAAGAGGGGGAACCAAGTGGGTCATTTGTTCTTCAAGTCTCAGCCGTGGATAAAGACACTGGAAGCAATGGGAATATCATCTACTCTCTGGTGAACACCTTTGGACGGTTTAGCATTGACAGCAAGAGTGGGGTGATAGTGACAGACAATGTGTTGGACAGAGAACAAATCAGTTATCACCCACTAGAAGTCATAGCAACAGATAAAGGCTTCCCTTCGCGACAGGGAAAAACTAAAGTTAACGTTATTGTTGATGATTTAAATGATCATGACCCTGAGTTTGAGAATTCCTTTATGAAGGCTGCAGTTGAAGAGAATGCACGTCTTGGTACAATTGTACTGGTCATTTCAGCTGAGGACAAAGACACAGGTCTGAATGCAAAGTCTGATTACATCATCACATCTGGTAATGATAATGGACTCTTCACTGTGGGGACTCAAAATGGAGTCATATCAGTTGCCAAGCAAGTCCCAGCAAGTCCCTTGTCTTACACTCTTCAAATCACAGCTACAAATCATAATGCCCCTCAGCGAACTGCTACTGCAACAGTACAAATCTCAGTGAGCCAAGCTTCCTTTCCGAGCTTTCTCCACAAAGAGCAAACAGTGAATGTATCTGAGCTGTCGCCACTGGGGACTACCTTACTTACAGTGAATGCCACTGGCCATACTGCATTTTTCATTGCTGGTGGGAATGATGGAGATGGGTTTAGTATAGATGCTGTGTATGGTATTCTTACCATCAAGAACAGTCTGGATTATGAACAGATAACCAATTATACTCTCTTCATAGGAGCTAAAGATGGAAGTATTCCACCACATGTTGCTTTTATTGAAATTGTGATTAATGTTATTGATGAAAATGATAATGCACCTGTTTTTAGCCAAAATGTTTACACTACATATATTGCAGAAGAAGTGCCTATCAACTCATCAGTATTGACTGTCAAGGCAGCCGATGCTGACTCAGGATTGAATGCCAACATTAAATATTCAATAAGGTCACATGGTGGGTCATCAGCTGTATTTGGAATATCATCCAGCACAGGACGCATGTTCACTAAACAGGTGCTGGATCGAGAAAACCAGTCCAGCTACACTTTAAAGATTAATGCAGAAAATGTTGGTAATCCATCCATGACCAGTGAGGCTACAGTCATTGTAGTAGTTACTGACATCAATGATAACTACCCAGTGTTTGTGGACCCAATGATTGCCACAATACCTGAAGATGCTCCTGTAGGAACACTTGTAACAACTATCAAAGCTAATGATGCAGATGAAGATGCTGTGCTACGCTATGGATTCCTGACAAATTCCAACAGAGATGGAGTGTTTGTTCTTGATGTACACACAGGAAACATCTCACTTGCCAAACATCTTGACCGTGAGACACAACAGTTGTACAGCCTTGGCATATCAGTCAATGATTCCCAACATGTGTCAATAGCCTACCTCAACATTAGTTTATTAGACGTGAATGACAACAGCCCAAGCTTTAGTAACATGTCTTATTATACATTCCTGCCTGAAAACTCCCAAAAGGGTTCTGTGGTTATGAATGTAACAGCCACTGATGCTGACACTGGTACTAATGCTATGATCTCCTACTCCATAATCTCACCACAGCTCACAAGTTATTTCTGCATCAATACCAAGACTGGGATCATCAGTCTCAACAAGGCTGTGCAGTACAAGATAAATGGTACCAATGTGTATAAACTAACTGTGGGAGCCAAGAACATTTATCCCCAATATCAAGAAAGTAATATCAAGATAGAGATAGAAGTACTAGACACCAATGACCATGCACCTGTCTTCAGTAAGCCTTCCTACCATTTCATTGCTGTAACAGATTCCAGTATTGGTGCTAGTGTTGGTGTTATAGCAGCACATGACAACCTGGATCATGGACCAAATGCTGTTATCAGGTATGAGGTGACTTCTGGAAATGGTTCTTCAAAGTTTCAAGTTGTTTCAGATACTGGAGACATTCGAGTAAAGAGTGACCTAACTACCGATGCCAACAAAGTGTACTGTGTATCTGTAAAAGCTAAGGACTTGGGTCAACCTAGTATGGAATCTGTTGTACAAGTATGCATAGAAGTTACACAACCCAATTTATATGCTCCAAAGTTTAGCCTTGGAGTCTATCAAGATACTGTCAAAGAGGATGCACCTGTTGGGATTGTAGTGCTATCAGTTACAGCCACAGATGATGATCATGGGAAAAATGGGGAAATTTTCTTTTCTATAGAATCTGGAAATGGAAAGGGGTATTTTGGTATAGGTGCCATCAATGGATCCATTTATGTAGCAAACCCACTAGATTATGAAGCAAGTCCAAAATACATCCTAAATGTAACAGCAACCGATAGAGCCAAGTTTTCAAAGTCAAGTTCTATATCAGCAGAAATCACACTCATTGATGTCAATGACAACAACCCTGTATTTGACTCCGAGTTTTACCAGTGCAACCTACCAGAAAACACACCAGTAATATCTAGACTTGTCTGTAAGGTCCATGCAACAGATCATGATCAACAGGGAAAGCAAGAAGTACGGTATTATATTGCTGGAGGAGATGGTCAAGCATACTTTAAGCTCAATGAGGTATCTGGAGAGATCCATGCAACTACTGTATTTGACTTTGAATCGACTGCCAAACGTTTGCTTGTCGTTGGAGCAAAGGATCTCAATTTAGCACCTCAGCGGTTTGCAAACCCAAGAGCAAATGTTCATATTGCTATCACTGGTAAAAACGAGTTTGTTCCAGTTTTTGTGAGTGATTTCTTTGAAGGAACAGTTGCTGAAAATGCTCCAATGGGATACTCAGTGCTTAACGTATCTGCTACTGACAAAGATGCTGGACCTGATGGCATTGTCCTTTACCATCTGTTGGGTGCAGATAACTACAAAGGATTTACCTTGAATTCAGAAACAGGAGTTCTTAGTATTTCAGGGAAGCTAGATAGTGAGAAATCCAGCAAAGTCTCACTCAGAGTGATTGCTAAGAATTTGTTGCAGACTGATATCACACCAAATACTGTAGGCCACGCAACAATAACCATTACTGTAACTGATGCTAATGATCCTCCATGGTTTTTAAAGAGTGTTTACAATGCCAGGCTGATCGAGAGTGCAAGCAGAGGAACCTATGTAACCAATGTCACAGCTGTAGATGATGACCAAGACAAAAGTGTGAGATCTTTGATTCAATATGGAATTGGAGCTGGAAATATCAACAAGGTATTTTCGATTGACTCTTCTTCTGGTGTGATAACAACTGCAGGGGTTCTGGACAGAGAATCCGTTCCATTCTACAGGCTTACAGTCACAGCTACAGACAATGGGATGCCACCCATGAAAGGTAATGCAACCGTAGTTGTAACACTGGATGATATTAATGACAACCCTCCAGTACTCTCTCCCAGTAATAGTGTTGCTTCTGTACTTGAGAATCAAGCTGCTGGCACCAGTATAATTACCCTGACAGCTGTAGACCCTGATGTAGACCCCAATAGAGGACCTTATAAGTTTGACATATCTGGTACTAGTTATGAAAAGTTTCAGCTAGACCAAAGGTCTGGCTTACTAAGAACAACTAGTGCACTAGATCGAGAGTCTAGGGATTCTTATAATTTGTCCATCAAAGTGACTGACAATGGTGGGCTCTCTGCTATATCATACTGTCTCATTACTGTCAGAGACCAGAACGACAATCGACCTGTAGCTACATCACGTGATGTGCAGATTAACACCTACAACAAGCGCTTTCCAGGTGGCTCTGTCGCAGATGTGAGACCAGAGGACCCAGATGTTGATGACATCATGACATGTGGTTTGATAAGATCTTCCAGTAATATGTTCAGTTTTCCACGTGGTGATTGTATGTTGACTTCATTGGCCAATACTGGTGATGGTTTGTACCAGTTGACCATAAATGGATCAGATGGCATTGGATCTGTTCAGTACTTGGTAACAGTAAGGTTTTCAGGTTACACCATTGATACTGTCAAACAAAGTATAGCAGTACGTCTACAGAAAACCACACCTAAGAATTTCTTGAGCCAGTCCTTCAACAGTTTTAGAGAGTCAGTCCACAGAATCTTACCTGCAGGATATATATCTCAGGTCATCAGTGTCAAAGGATTTGAACAAGGCTTTGTGGATATCTTGATTGCATCGCGGAAACCAAACACAGAAACATATTTGGAAAGAGAAAAACTTGCTGAACTCTTGAACAACAACAAGAACAAACTTCAAGCTGAAGGAAAAGTCCGGATCTTCAAGTTAGATTACTCTCCTTGTACTACCGCTAGTCCATGCCTTAATGGAGGAGAGTGTAGCAGTGAGATCCAAGCAACAGGCAACACCTTTGTTATCAATACTGTTCCTTTGGTCTTCTTGTCAGCTGACTTCAACTGGCACTATACTTGCAGGTGAGAATGCATCCAAATTTAAATTACAGTCTGGTGATGGAATAATTAATAAATCTGAACCAAACTGTTTTGTGGGAATGTTAACCATGGTCATGTTTACTGAGTCATTTCTCTAATCGAGTCAATGGTTATTCCTCTTATTTTCTGCCCTGCTTACATATTCCAATTCAAACAACTTTTTATTTTTTATTTTTGTGTATCAATTTTGTTAATCGTCATGCTTCTGGTAGAATATGTAATGTTTACAACATGAGCGGCTGTGTTGTATTAGATTTACAATAGTAGATCTGATACAACACAGCCGCGAATATTGTAAACTACTTATAAAATGAATGAATAGTTTACAAGGGAATCTGTTTGTGTAATAACCACATCTGGCTGTATATTCTTTTGGTAACAACCACTAGTGGTTGTAACTAATTAACATTACTATTGTGTTAATTAATTTACCCCATCCTTTCCCTGCTGACTTTTCAAGCCCTCCCCGTGCTTAAAATTTGTATGGGATACACAAGGTATTCATGTGATCTAGTTTCTGCAATTGGATTGGCTTAAACCCTCATTAATTATTCATGAATTTTATAAGTTACATTAATATATATATATATATATATATATACCATTCTGTACATATATATATATATCAATATCAAAAGCATGTCAGAAATTATGGGATAACATCACTAATATTTTTTTTGAAGAGCCTTAGTGCCTGGCTATTGGGAAAAAGTATTGTGGACAATATCCCATCATTTCTGATATACTTTTGATATTACTGTATATGTGCATAAATAGTCATAGTTTTGCAAATTGCAGTATATGTGTATGTTATAAAATTATGACCATCTGTGCACATATACAACAATATCAAAAGTATATCGCAAATGATGGGATATTACCAGCCACAAAGGCTCTTTGAAAAAAATATCAGTGATGTTATCCCATAATTTATGATATGCTTTTGATATTGTTGTATATATGTACAAGATGGTCATAGTTTTTGCAAATAGCAGTATATAAATATTTAAAGATATAAAATGGCGCGCATGTCTGTATTCTGTGATATACCGGTAAACACGCTGGGAGCTGCAGAGCAAGAGAGAAGTCGTAGAGAAACATGAGGCGTAGCTCCCAGAGTACACAGGATAGAAAGTTTTCTAATTCAAGGTGACCGTGTAAAGTGCTCAAATACAATGAAGTAGAGCGAAACATAATATGTAAAGATAAGAGAAAGAAACACAACTACAGTTTCA
>JAABNW020115556.1:0-14320 GCA_015164035.2 Radianthus crispa
CTGCTTGCCTTTCGCGCGGTGATCGATGGGAAGGATTAAGCGGGTTCGCGGTGCATCAAGGGAAGGACGGACGAAAAATTTTCTTCCTCCTTCCCAAGCGCCCTTGCGCGCTTCTCATTTCTATTCTCCTCATGTTCCCTCCCCCAAAAGGCAACAGGGACGACTGGGTACGAGTCTGCCCTTGAGAGGACTGTTAGTACTGCTGACTAAGATGTGAATCCAGCTAAGGTAGAACTTAAGGTGTGGACTTCAGAGGTCACGCACCGAAGAAACACTGTCATCGAATTTAAGTCGGAACTGTTACAATCATATTATTAACATTTGTCACGTGATTATAGCTGCGCCCGCAGTAAGAGTCTTTCAATTTTTAATTCACATTAAGTGAACTACAATGCATGTCGTTAATATCGCAAATATGTTCTTGTTTGTTAGTAATGGTTGCATACACGCACACCCAGAAGACCTGAAAAGAGTTGATGACATCCTAACAAAAGACCTTGGAGTGGCTGTTCGACCGAATCCTTTTGGTAAAATCCCTTATCCCTACCAGCCACAGGGGCTGCTTTCTATAGAACAAATCGACCACTGATTATCGGTTGGCTAGAGCGCGCTATTCATCTTTATGTTTCTCCAACAACTCCTCAATCAAGTCTCGAGTCATGTGTTACACTTTTGATTGACGTAAGACACTCCCTGAGGCCTGGAGCTGAGAGAGATAACAGATAACATTGGTAAAACGGTTGCGCGCACCTTTGAAGCCAATTAAAGGCGCTCGCTGCAATATACGCGTTTCACGCAAAAAAATGTTACGCCATTTTGTAATAACTTATAAATATTCATGTTATGATCACACATTATACTATTACTAGAAACGCCTATAGTCGCTATCGTTTATCTAGCTACTTCCGGATATGGTTACTTCCGGTTACGAAAGACTACAAAATGGTACTAGCGCGGCTGACTATGCCACAACAGGATACCCAATTTAATTATAATTATGAACAATTAAATTACAACTTAAAAACGTTCTAAATTACATTTATTTGATATCAATTATATTACTATCAATATCTTTTAAAACTTCTTTTCAAGAGAGTCAAAATTGGGACGACGAAATTTTCAAATTGTTTTTTTTTACGAAAGACTTGAAGTACGTTTGGAATGAAAAAGGTTCATATTTACAGTTCTACGTTATTTGTGTGACATCGCTCTATAAAAAGCAGTCAAGCTCGGTATCCCCCTAAAAAGCCATTTTCTGGCCTCTCTACAGACTTTTCAACTACATAACCTCAGCTGTTCGGTTGTAAAACCTGATGCGCTGAACCTTTTTTGCTTTTATGTTTTGTTCAATGTTTACTACAGAGGGCTACCCTGAGTGGCAACAAAAATAATCGTGAGGGAGGGGAGGGAGGGAGGTGATTGGAGTTTTTCTACTGTAGCTGTTTAGCAGGATGATAGTGAAGTACTGTATTACACTTCCCAAGAATCCAACCATTTGTAAACTGGAGCTGTAGCGTTGGCATCGTGAGCCATGGGGCCAGACATCCCGTAAGAAAGGCCACGGAACAAATAGAAGCTGAAATACACAAGGGAGATGGAATGAATGCTTATAAATGGGAATTCGAGACTTCGGTCTGTTTGAAGGTTGTTTCAGGGTCTGACTTGATGATACATAGTGTTGCAAAAGACCTTTCTCATCATGGCTGCCATGCCCGGTTGGGACTAGGAACAAGTGCATGGAAGCGAGGTTCTCAAGACCTCATTTCTAATCAATGACACTCGAAGACCTGCAACTGACGCTTTGTCAGATCTCGTTTGTTTACTACTGAAGCCTTACAGACCTCGCTTCCATGCACTTGTCCCTAGTCCTAACCGGGTTCGACAGCCACTATGAGAAAGGTCTATAAGCTGCAGCATTTACGCTATGACCGTTAAATGCAGGTCAGCATGGGATATAGTTGAAAAGTCATCGTGCATTTAAGGTCGATCACCTTAAGAAAGCGAGAAATTTATCCCAACCAGAAGTTAGGGAGTCAGCATGTTAGTACCTGACAACAGACATGGTGATGAGAAGTCCAATACCAGTGTAATACGTCATGACGCGCCACTTTTCTTCCTTCACGAATGATGAAATCGTTTCACACAGGTACTCGCACATCACACCTACAAGGGAACAATATGACTGCAGGAACCTTCCAGCATGAAAAAAAAATGTGCTAGTAGATCTAACTTGGTGGATAAAGAGCCGCTTTGGGAATTCAAGATGCTAATTTCCGTCTTCAGCATTATCGCCAGCTATTATCTGATCATCATCATCATCTATAATCCTTGTCATCATCTATTATGATCCATCAACATCTATAATCAATCATCTATGATTCCGCATCATTCGCATCTGCATCTATTTATGATTTGTGACTGTCCTCCTCCTTCTCATCATCATTGTATGTAATCGTCGTCATCATTATCTCCATCTACGTCAAATATTCTCTTGCCCATGTTAAACGGTCCCAAAGGTTTGGACCACAAGATGACATCGTTACGCCAAGCTAAGATAGGTGTCCCTTGGAATAGGTTAGGGATCAAGGTACAGGGATATCTGTGGGAAGACGATAGCACAACTTACCAGCCAACATGGCGCTAAACAGATAAGCTGGGAAGTAGTGATGAAAGTACAGAACACGTCCCATGGCATAGAATGGCACGTAATGGAAACTCCAGGCGATAAGCAGCCATACCACGATCCACTCGACTCGCTTGCGACGAGCTGTGGACACAGGATAACACTGTCTCAATATCACTTCACTTCGGATCTCCACTTGGTATTACCCATGAGGAATGATTACCTCTGGGCTGAGCAGAGTCAGGGGTCAGAGGTCAAGGCATGGGCAATTCACAGATGAAATTGCCATTTACCGTGATGGCAGAGAATGCGGGAAACCGAAGAACCTGAAGAAACCCCTCGAGTCAAGGAAGAGGTAAACTTTATCCACACGTGTTTCCAAGTACAGGAAAAGAACTCAAGACTACAGAGGACAGAAGCGCGTATATTCTTCTGTGTTTGTGCCCGGCTATCAAGATGAGAAAGATAGTAGCCTTCTTTTACAAGTTTGAACTTTAGAAAGTGCGTTATTGCTGCAGATTGCGTTACTCGATGATGAGGGGTTACGTTACATACCTACGACCTGTGGCGGATCGACGTAACCACGCTGGGCCTTCAAGGCGAAGAAGAAGAACAGCATGGCGGAAAAGATCATGATGCCAAGGATAAACCACCAGATGACCTAGAAAACAGATGAGTTACCATCAGCAATGTGTTTGCCTGTAAGAAGCGTAGCGTTTTGCACAGCACAACTCGATTCTACTTTTCGCAAACGGAATTGCAGTAAACTGCAGCGCCATTGCAGTGTGTGGTTCTCAGCAACTAATCGCGCAATAATGTTTTAAAACAAGTTGCTGGGTGCATTGCATTTCCTTGCTTTGCGCATCATTTTGAGCATGTACATGTATACCTACAGGATTTCCAAGGAGGTATACTCGGTTATCCGCCCCAGAAAATACTTGGCCCTGAAGCGCAAAAACAAAATTCTATCTTCAATTTCAATTTTCAAATACAGAGCGACAAGTTTTGACATTTTTCATTTTATGGGAGTCTGTGTAAGAAAACTGCGTACCCTGTAGTTGATGGGCCACTGCCATGGTTGAGAAGTGACTTCACCTTCTTTGGGCTTAAAACCTGAATTAGTCTACGAAAGGAATGTTAAAGTAAGATAAACATTGATTATAGTCGTCCTTCAGAAATGTTCTTGTATGCAATTGGGACAACGAAGTTCAAATACTCAAGTGCAAAACGGCATTTCCGCTGCTACCAATCAATAATAATCGCTGGGTTAACTTATATATTTTTCAACTAGCGGCAAACTTTCTTTTTTCACGTTGTGCGTGGCTCACCTGTGCCATTACTAAGTGTGATTCGTAGACAGTCTCGAAGAAGGATGGCTTATACAGGTCTGGGCTTGCTTTCGGCACTGATAAATCCAAGAAAAGAGTCGACAAATTGATACTGACTAGTAATTTCGAGCTGGGACTGCGTGGAGTGTTGAATACAACAAGTGAATGCCGAAGGAAACTAAGAGCGCTTGCCATTAGTCAGAACTGGCCGGCCAGACCAGTAAAGAATAGGCCTTTCATGGAGAGTTTTCCTAACTTTTCCCAGCATTTCATCAGAATAGTGGATACAAGATGGGAATGGATTATTGCGGTTGGACAATACTGAATAACAGCGGGAACCTCTTCATAAACGGACCGAACAGGTCGGCTAGTTCTGACTCATGGAAAAGTGCCCTCATGACTAGGACGCAGTTCAAACTTTGAACTTCAAATTGGAAACAAAGATCAGTAGGTTTCGGGCCTTACTGTACTAACTTTTCGGGTGTTAGTCCTTCGTAAGAGTGAGATTTTTCCATTTCCTACCTCGTTCATTCTCATGTCCTTCGATATTCCACAAGTTATTCGAATGATGAACAACCGGATTACAGGACACTTCGAGCTGTTCCCATCCCCTGAAAAACAACAAAAACAACACCACAACAAAATGAAACGCATTTTGGTCATCATTTGTAGCATTTTCTCAAGAAAACTCCTGTCATTGTTTCATGATCGAAATTTAACAGTTGTTTTTTTTTTGGAAATAACCGAGGTGCGGAAATACGCGCAACAAATTTGTGCAACAAGGTTGCAAAGCGATGTTGCTCGTAATTCCATCCACGTCACAACTTATCACGCAACAAAAAAAATTGTTGCAGGAAGAAAAACTTTGTTACACTGAAAAAGTAGAAAGTACTTGGAATTGGAATGACTTCGTTACTTGACATGTTGTGACGTGGGTGGAAATACGAGCAACATCGGTTCTGCAACTTGCAACGCAATAAACTCAACAATGTTGTGCGACAAGTTGCATGATTTTGTTGCACATATTATCGCACCTTTTAGAAGCAAATGTTAAAACTCCTGTGAGAATTCCGTGACAAGCGGCGAAAATTTGCCGATCAAAAGGAACCATCAGGGCTTCTGGAAATTCAGAAGGAAACCAACGTCACCAGGCTAAGGCTCATTCAATAAAGCAAACTGACAAGATCTGTTGCCCAGAATGGTTGTTCATGACCCCGTACTAACCATTTGGGGAGTGTCTTGGTGCTCATGTGTAAAGCGCAGCCAAGGTTCACATGGATAAGTCTGAAGACTGTCTTGACTGTCTTGACACGAGTATCAGGAGAGCCACTCACGATCTCGATCTTCCAGAAATCATTAGCATCTCCCTTACCATTCTACGATCATGAACAGGAACATTTGATATCATTACCCTTGTAGGACCAGGAATTGAATGGGAAATGAACAGATGGAAGGATGACGAATGATGTACAAATGACCTCATCAGCTTGGACATAATGTTTTCCGATTTCAGATTACATGTCATTCCCTAGAGTCTAATCCTTTTGTTCGACAGTTTACGCATCAGAAGATGCATGAATATGGATGAAACTTAACAAAGGATCTTGTTCCCAAGGGTGTGACACGTGGTCTGAAATGGGAAAACATTAGACCAAACCATTAGCTCTACTGGCTTGATGAATGCTTTCATTTTAGAAAGGTTTCCAAGATCTTGAAATCTTGCCTGTTTATAAAACAAATTTCTATTGCCCTTATATATTTGTTAGAGAGACAAGATACATTGGCTGGAGGGCTCTTGGCTCAGTAGTCTTCATGAAAGAAGGTATGTTCCATTACTTACATCTCCATATGCTGACACTTGGAAGTGGTGTTTGGTCAGTGGTGGCTTTTCATTGTGGCTGTGTACATTTCGTTTAGTCCTAACAAGGACACAGAAGAAGAAATCTTAGTAATTGTTGATTCATCTAAGATCCAAATGTGAGATGTGAGTTTTAGTGTAAGGGACCCCTAAAAGAATCCTTCAGTGCATTTGCCATCAGTCCTTCAATTTATTCTTTTTCTGATCCTCTACAAGGCTAATAACAATGGTCTGATGGCCTTCAACTAGACCATATTTTTTCTTCATGTATATGGATATATACAAAATCTTGTTAAGAATCTCCGTGCCATTACATCAAAATATCTTACGGGATATGTTCCAGTCTGATCCAGTCTCCATTCTTCACAAACTCCACAGGTTTCTGGCTGTCTATGGACAAAGCAAATTAATCCTCATAGTTGTACTAATTAACAATTAGTCCTTGAGTCCGAATGGTCTACGAGTCAATAGCCCATGAGGCCAAATGGGCTATTTAATTGTAGGCCATGAGGACGAGAGGTCTAAATGTTTTAGTAAAAACCTAGTAATCGGTCCAATAGAGGATGAAAAAGGTTAAAATTTTGTGTGAAATAATTTATTGTTGGATCTAAAACTGGCGCTTTTTGCTATAGAGGTCTATCACTAATAGACCCCTAGTAGATCAGCCAATCAGAATGCTCAATTGGTGATAGACCATTACTAGGATTTTTCTAATAATGATTCTAGTGCTGCTTTTCTGATATTCATGCATCATTGTCATACCATATTCTTCATATGCTTTCTTCACTATCCATCTATTATTATCATCTTTGTGTGAATAACCAGTAACCTGTCATTGACAGTAAAATTACTACATCAAATGCCAGTTTTGAGTTCCCAGGGAATGACTGCTGCCATTCACAACAGATGCATTTCCACAGGGTTATCTTAATTGCACGTATGGTGGCAGCCAGAGGTGCCCTTGTATACCTTCAATTTGGCCACGTTGAGCTGCATCCCCACAATTCAGCCACTAAGCTGCAAGGGGGATGATTAGCCAACTTTAATTTATTTATCATTATTTATTCATTTAATAATGTTCATAATTACCAAAACAGTTCATGGGAATTCAAAGTTGTCTGCATTTTTCAAGTTTGACAATTTTTGCTTTCTCGTTGGCATTTATAAATATTTTACACACACTTTACTTGAGGCTAAAACTGTGGAAATACATCTGCAATAAAGCCTTTCAGAGAAGGAATGAATATACCACCTCATCGGCTTAAACAATGTTTTGCCATTTCAGATCACAGGTCATTCCCTAGGGTTTAATCATCTGTACATGTATGAACAGGCACCGCGGAGCCAGGGGGAGCTTGGGGGACTTAGCCCCCCTAATAATTTGGCCGCCATTTTGAACATTCATCCAATTCATCTGACGCTTCTCGAAAAAAGTTGTCCCATCCCGATTTAAGCCCCCCCAATCAAAATTCTTCATCAGCACATCTTTTGCTCAAGAGTTTGCTTCTGTCTGTGATATTAAGGTGCCTACTAAAGGGCAATGCACAAGGCAAGAGGTGACTGTCAATGAGTCTTTCCAACTGACCTGTTGTTGCTCTGGAGGGTGTTCCTTGGGATACAAGTGGGTATGAGAGTGAAGCAATGCACCACCACCTCTGTGGTTCTTTAGTGTGACGACAGAGCCAAATGCAAGATCTAAAATCAAAGAGTAAATATATGGGTGAACAAATGAATGGACAAATGAATGACGAAAGTGATAATGATAATGATATTGGACTTATATAGCACACTTTTCTATGTACATATTCAAAGGCACTTTACAATGATATGAATGAGGTGGTTAGTATGAAGTGTAGGCACTGAGGGTGGTCACTGCCAGGGTTTCATTACATCCTCAGTGGTTCTTTAACATCATGCAGGGTAGATAATGTGGAGAGATGGGGCCTACGGTTTAATGTCCTTATCCAAGAAGGTGCGAAGGTCTTACCACTGCAGATGTAATTACAAAGGCAGTACTTTCTCCTCATTTATTTTAAGACCCTGAGTGTTGGTCCGCCTGGGAATCAAACCCAGGTCTCCCACAAGCTAGTCCAGCAGCCTACCAACTGAGCCAACCAGTTGTTGGTTGGCTCAGTTGGTAGGGCACCAGACTATTGAAGGTAGGCAGGAAGCAATTGAATCCAACTGAGTGAGTCATTGGACAGATACAGTAAATGCAACAGCTGGGTTTGTGGATAGTGGAATAGATAAACAGTATATAAGGAGAAACGTCTTTATGTGATAAACTATAAAATCAACTCACCTTCAGGTACAGAATACATGTAGAGCTGGTTTCCCTTTAATGTTGACTGAAAAGCAGAGCTGAAGAACCCATCACCTGGTCCACTGGAAGGTGAAAAAAAAACACAATGCATTTCACTAGATTTGTGAGTTGCCAGCACAAAATTATGATCAGCTTTGATCCTAAAAAGGATCTTAAAGTCTCTGAGTGTCTGAACTGAGAGAAGATGATGAGTTTACTGATAACACTATCAACTTACGTGTTGGGAAGCAGCCTGAAATGTACAGCAAACCAGAACAAGTAGACTATGATTGGAACGAGGATGAGACCTATGACCCTGGCCACTAAATGTTTCCCAACTTCAATCTAAAGGAAAAAAGGGCAATATAACATAAGCAATCTTTCATCTCGTAACTGGCCTTCAAAGTAGCAGATGTGTATGTACTTCATCCCTGGCCCCTCTCTCTATCAGTTGGTGGTATGTATGATAGTGGAGAGTCGATCTCATTGAGAGAAGCATGGGTGGCACCCCTGTGACAGTGCACACCTCTTGCCAAGGCAACGTTTGAATCCTGTGGTACATGTGAGTAGAGTTGTTTGTTAGTTTTCTCCTGTGCTTCAAGGGTTTTTTTCCAATTCCTCCCTCTCCAAAAATCAACTTCTAAATTCTAATTTGATCTTGACCCACACTGTGAGGCTACTATATTATCATGGGACTTACCAGCGACAGTTCCAGATTACCCAGAATTTCCCATAATTCCAAAGCAGTGGTTAAGCCAGCCCAAAGAATCACAAACAACCCTACCCACTTGCAGCTGAAACAAGATGAGAGAAAACAATTTGGAGAGAAAATTCAGATGGATACAGAACAGTACTGCACATAAATTTGAAAGATGAGCTTCACAATGGACCCAAGAAGAAAAGAAACAATATTTGGTAATTATTTATAATAATTACTTACCTAAATGCGCATGAAAGAGAGATTCCTGTTGCAAACATCCAGAACCACCACTGAATGCTATAGGACCTGAAGAAAATACAGAAAAAATATCAATATCAACTTGATCATGACTTTCTCCAAGCTCCTTCAAAATATGATTTTCTCTTCTTGGGCAAAAGGTACCATAAAATGTTTTGTACTCACTCATTTTTTAAAGACTGGAACTTTGTAAGGCAGAATGCAGACAGCATAATGAAGAACATCAGGATTGGATCCAAGAGAATGTACTGAGATATTGTGAGGCATCCATTATCTAGTAAAATACCATTATATCATAAAACCTTGAGCAATCTCAACATGAGTAACACATCATGTAATATAGCACACCACAGTTTCATAGTAAGGGGGTGGCCCCCAAAAACATTTGTAACTTGATGCCCTAATTTCACGAAAAAAGGAATGAACATGAACATAATGGACTTTACACAGTCAAACAGTCAATGACAGGCACCGCAGAGCCTTTGAAAACATTCATCCAATTCATCTGGCACTTTTTGAGAAAAGTTGTCCCATCCCGATTTAGCCCCTACAATCGAAATTTTGCTCTGTGGTGCCTGAATGAATTCTGCTCTATTTCACAATATCCTGCACTGGAACTGGGATTTATCACCAGGAAAATGATAGAAAAATGAGATTTAGATTTGAGCAACTATGGTTGAGATTGTGGCATCTGTACCTGGATTTGAAAAACAGTTTAGCTGGGAAATGGGATTAGGACCCCATTCAGGACCCTCTTTAGTTGACGTATACCTACCAAATATAATAAAGCAGGCAGCTAGTAGAGATGCTGGTGTTGATTTAGTCAGCTCCCAGACCATCAAGTAAGCAAGAGGGACACAAAGAGATCCAAGCATTGCACAAAGCTGTAGAGTCCAAATGATACTGTTGTTACCAGATGTTGGAGGCAAAACAAGTTGGGTAAGTTTAAGAGTAAAGCAACAAAGAGAGTTTAATTTAACAGTTCAAAAACCGTTTTCCATGTTTGATACTCTGATCAAAACATGTGGGATGTTGAGGGAACAGGAGAGGAGCATAGGCCATGACGCGTAGCGGAGTGGTTTCCAGCTTCTCAAGTGTTCTCTCAACATCCCAAGAACAAAGAAAACTGTTTTTGAACTGTTTTATAAAATAATAAATGAACGAAAAAATACCGCGATGAGACAGAAATCAAAGAGAAATTGTGTAGCGCACGCTAGGATGATGCGAGCGTGTTTTGATAACTTATCAAAAATGGTTTTTGACCAATCGTAGCACTCATACTATCCCAACTATTTTATAAATCAGCTTCAATTCCCATACCAATCTCATTCCAATGTAGATGTGTTCTCCATATTGATCTCCTGGCTTGTCAAAAGCAAATGACCCATCATATCCGCTTAGATAACCAGCAAAAGCTATCAACATCTGTTAATTTACAACAAGACGTATTAGCACAGCAATTCAAATAATTTCTGTTGCATGCCAATACATCCAGTTGGCAGATAAATATCTCACTTATTACTGCATGTCTGTGACACTAAAATGGTTGAATAGCATCTGACTTGCCATGCAAAATCAATGCATGTGGTATGACAGTGAAATGGCTTGCATTATAACATTCAAAAGGTTTTCCATGTCTGTCAATCAAATGGTTTCCATAGAATTTCATGGAGCAACATGGCAGTCAAATTGATTGTCTTTTATTGCATTATTAGAGCACGGCAATCAAAAGGTTTCCTTAAGTTATGTTGTAAGTCAAATGGCTTCCCTGACTTGCAAGCTGCATAACAGTTAAATGGCTTCCTGACATGCATGTTGCATAACAGTCAAATGGTTTTGCTGACTTGCATGTTGCATGACAGTCAAATTGCCTCCTGGTATGCATGTTGCATGGCAGTCAAATGGTTTTCCTGACATGCATGTTGCATGACAGTCAAATGGTTTTCCTGACTTGCATGTTGCATGATAGTCAAATGTTTTTCCTGACTTGCACGTCGCATAACAGTCAATGGTTTTCCTGACTTGCATGTTGCATGACAGTCTGCATGACAGTCAAATTGCCTCCTGATATGTATGTTGCATGACAGTCAAATGGCTTCCTGATCTGCATGTTACAAGATAGCCAAGTGGCTTCACTGACTTGCATGTTGCATGACAGTCAAATGGCTTCCCTGACTTGCATGTTGCATGGCAGTCAAATGGCTTCACTGACTTGCATGTTGCATGGCAGTCAAATGGCTTCCCTGACTAATACACATTGCTGATCAATTAGCTATTCAGTTCAATTCATATACTGTATAATTATATATTTACCTTTGCTAAAGGAGGGTGAACATCAAAGAAAAATTCACCCTTAATATAGAAATTGGCATGCTTTCCAAAATGTGTTTCATCCCAACTGAAAAAAAAAAGAAAACAATCACAAAAAGGGACTAAAATAGCATTTTCATTTGAAGAAAATTTTCAACTACTTATTTTTTTCTTCAAAATTTGAAAAATATTATAAACCTTTAGCAATATGTACTTTTGTTAATCTATAATTGAATATCACTATAATTGAATATTCACTAACTTAAAAAACGTCTTTAAAAATAGACAAATTCAAGCAACTTATTAAGGTTTTAGAATGTTATTGTAAGGAATGGTTTGAACACAGGTTACTGGATGTTTATTAAAGTAACAATGTGATGATCCTAGTGGATGTAGTTTTAGAATTTAAACTCTAGCTCTTTGTCCCAAAAACTTTGTTTTATTTACAAAGCTGAGGACGATCATTTTTAGAGCTACTTGTGAAATCAGACATCTGTAGTCAAAATCTTCTGACTTCAACAACCTGTCATAGAATTGAAAGACAGGTGTTGCTATGACATCAACATCCATGGTGCCCCTATTGACAGTTAATTGACCAAAGCATATTGCTCTATACTTTGCTTAAAATACTACACGGAATAAAAACATGTTGTGAAGACATTTCTAGATCCATCAATGAATAAATGATAAAATGTGAGAAACTTTTGGATGGAGTTGGATGAAAAATTAAGTGGTATCTTTGTCAAAGATATGGTTTTTGGAGATCGGTTATGGATGAAAAATCTCAAAAAAAAAACCCAGACTTTAAGATAGCTCGAGTTTATAGAATAGCTTTGGCATCTCTGCTGTGTTTTAAGCTATCTTGTATTTTATCTTATTATCTAAGCTTGAATTTATAAATTTGTCAGCTTGTTTTCTAGTAACTTATATTTTGAAATATTGTTTGGAAACACAAAAATTCAGCTGTTTATTCTAGACAAAGGGTGTAGTCCAAACATTTGATATAAACTGAACACAAGTAAAATAAACAACTTACAAACAACAAAGTTTTCAAAATGTGACACAAATTCAGTACTACTTAAGTAGCAAAATCAAGAAATTCGTTCATAGTAACGCCTTTCGAACGTCTAAAATTTAGAAGCGTTTATGATTTCCAAATTTTAAAAATACAAAGCATGGATCGAAGTACCTTCATACTTACCAAATATGCCTAGGAATGCTTAAGTTATAAAGTCTAGTAGCGAAAGTAAGGAATACAACGCATAAAAACGCTAAGATCCGTCCTAGGAGCTTTGAGTTAAGATTTTCAAAATCACTTCCCGCTTGTTTGACTATAGTCTTGGGATTCTCTTCGTTCTTGTCTTCCGTCTCTTCTTTTGGCTTGTCTGCGGGCTTAGTTTTCTTTTCTTTCGTCGTAGGAGCCATAGGCATTATTAAAACTAAAAGGTAACTACACTAAATAGGCGATCGGAGCTAAAAATTATTTACAATCAACCAAGACATATTTGTGGTAGGAAAGCTAAACGAAACTTCTTCGACCCAGTCTCTTTCCACATGTATGGACCGGAAGTAAAGCTTCTACTTTCGGTAGGTGTTTCTGTGCTTGGGAAGTCACTAGATTTCGTATCTCGAAAAAGCGAGTTTCAAGAAACACCAGGGGTACGTTGTCTTCATATCATAGAGACTTCTAGCTCAATACTGTTGCATGGCGTTTTTGAGAAAGCTGAATTAATTGTCGAAAAGGTTAAAAAATTGAAAGATTTATAAAAAAAAATTTGATCGCCGAACAGCCATTTCTAACTTTTAAGAATTTTCGACCTCATTATATTGCTTGTAATAATCATATATTCTCAAAAGCACTTCTTTTCTCGATATAAAGAAAGCATTTTCAGTAAAAGCTAAGAGATTGAAGCCAAAGATGAAAGATGATATCGATTTTTCTGATTTATCACCAGCAAAGTTTAAAACTGAACGAAAGAAAGGGGAGGCAGTCCCATTTTCTACTCACCAGATATGAGAAGGGTCATTAAGTTTGTAAAGTCTAGTAGTCAAAGAAAGCACTATCACTACTACAAGGGCTATCAAGGCTCCACAACTGCTACACATTTTCTGGAAGTGTAGCTTTAGTAACTGCCGTAAACCACTGCCGGACTTCGTCTTGCTCGAGGGGAAAAGTTTCGGAGGTTTTTTGATGCCATCGCTCTTCTTGGTATTATCTGGTTTGTTCGTACTCCTTTTAGTTTTACGTAAACGAACACTCCCATTTTGGTGACCTTCGTTCGTCTCCTGCGATTTTTCTTTTAAAGATTTTTCGCTGTCATTTTGTTCCTTTTTGTCTTCGGTGTCAGAAAGTTTGCCTTTCTTTTGCTTCGATTCTTCCGTCATTTTATCACCTAAAATCTCAGTGTTGCCTTTTGGTGTAGGGCTAGCCTGACATCGGTGAGAGAAAGAAAGAGCACACGTTTAAGGTCTAGAGGAAGGAGAACTTGTTTTAATCAGTTTACCACGCAGGCTGGATGCCATTGAAAGCACTCATCGTCATCCTTGGCAACGCCTGTGATGTGGCAGCTAGCGACACTCCACAACAAAAGTTCTAGCATTTATTCAGATTTTATTTTGAATTGTTCTTTGGTTGGGAGATAGACGTCTTGGTCATCATTTGTAGAGACGCGGTTTTAGGGGATTTATTGGACAAATTCAGTAATGAAGTAAAATAGGAAAAGAGAGAAGAAAATGAAATTCTTCCAAAAAGGACAACCAGCAGTGTCTAGATACCCGGGACCCGGGAACTGTTTTGAAAATACTAGATTTCCCGGGAGTCAAAAATTTTCATTAAAAACTCAGCTTATAATAACTTTCATGAGTTCAAACCCTTCTAACTTTGTTTAGGATCGGAAAGCGCCTCTTTCCATGCTCACACATTTGACAAACATTCATTCGA
>JAABNW020115778.1:2502-14283 GCA_015164035.2 Radianthus crispa
TTGTGTGGCTTTAAGGCTTATGTAAACATACAAGTGTTGGCAGACACATCAAAATTCCAGTCAACATCTAATGTTGTGACAAAGATTGGTTGGTTTACTGTTTTGTAAATAAGTGTGAAGGCTATCAATATGTGCACAGGCAATTCAAATCAGCAATGTCAGTTTGACATCGACATGGCTAGAACAGGTTCTTTGAAATTTGGTCCTTGGCTAAATTTATTTTCTAAGTCAGAGGGTGGCTACTTAGACTGAAATTATTTCTAAGACAAACCTTTTCAAAATCTTCACCAAAAGGAATGAACTTCTTAACAAAGTTCACAAAATATTTTATGCACTTTAGCAGAGACAACATCTGATAGTGAGTTGTAGCTTCAAGACATATCCAAAGTAAATGCACAGTATGAATGACAAATTGATACTAATTTTTTATAGCTTTGTGAAAATTAAGAGGAATTTGAAACTAAACTCTGTTCGATGGCATTGTATTATAGCTCTTTTTTATTTAAATCTGATTGCAGTCATCACACATTTTCGACAGCTTATTGGCAGCATTTTCAGAATTGTAAAAAGCTCACACCAAATCCAATATACAAGAGCACAAACCAATCAGTAGTGAAATAATGAAACAGTTTTTAGATTACCTATCTTTATACTGTCATATCAATAATTATCACAATCTTTTAATATATTTACTTTTTTCCAAATGTCAATTCTTAAAAAGAATTGTAATTTATCCTATTTATTAACGATTATTTTTGTGTCCATTGTCCAATAAAATAATTAGGAAAAGAAAAAACCAGGTTAAGGATACCTTAACCCTTCCTGTACTTAATGGAATTTAGCCAAGCATAACCCAATGTGTTTGGACATATTTAAGATAGAAACATGCTAGTAATCATGTAGTAGACTATTGCATGTTAGAAATAATCAAGTCTGTAAATGTTAGTAGTAAACACATCAATTTGTTAAATTAATCTCCAAGATCTACTGGTAAATATTTGTTTGTCAAGAGAATTGGCTCAAGCACAGATTGGAATGTAATCCTTTTGCATAAAATTTAACAATAAAAAAAATTGGAATATATTCTTCTGACTACTATCAGTGTGTGTGTTGGTTTTCATCATCTAACAAAAACATTTGTAAATATATTTGGTATTTACAAAGATCCATGAAGAAAACAGCTTTTTGTCCAAGGTTATCAAAAAACTACCTCATAATCCAACAGGATGCCTTAAATATTTGCCAAGCATGACACAAAAATCTGACAAAAGATGAATAACAAAACTAATGAAGTCTATGTTTTAAACATCCTAATTAATTTAGCCTTTGGATATAATCAAATACTTCCTTTCAAGTCATGAAAGTTTTTTTTCTTCAATTTACAAGGATAATTGGCTCAACTACAAAATTGTCAACTTAGCATTTTGGAAATAGTTGTAGACAGAATGGATTGATTTGTCTTTCAGCACTTCATTAATTATCATAATGGAATATAAGATTTCAAAGAAATGGTTTTCAAGAAATGTTCAACCTATTTAACTTACAAGATGCAAGTTAATATAGGAAGAGAATTGTTACATGGACTGAAAAGCATGGATTATTTTTTTCTATTATGTCACATAACATGTGAATATTTATTCCTCTTTAAAAAGTAATTTATTTTCCAAACTTAGATTTCCATGTTACCTCAAAAAGGATATATGTCTAAATATTGTTTTAGGATAGCAAACAAAGTTATGAACTTTAAATTCTGTTTGTTGAGGCTGCAAAAATTGGCTTTTAAGTGCCTATGACCCTTAGATTGATATTTTCAGTATTGACTATATATGAAGTAAATAAATGTATGATAGAAAAATTTTATATGAATTGAGTGGCGCAGCTTGGGGAAATCAAGGGTTTTTCTTCCAATATGCTGTGATGTCATATGAGTAATAATGAAATATACCAAAACATTCTGGAGCAGTAAAAAATTGTGTAAATGATCAGTCTTACTGCAAGGTTATGCAAAGGTTATTGGAAATTTGCTTTCTCAAACTAGTAAGCATTTTGATGTGACTGATGACAAAAATGCTCTTATTACTCCTATGACATCACACTTATTAACATATTGGAAGAAAAACCCTTGCTTTCCCTAAGATGCCCCACTCAATTCACATAAAAACTTTATATATACTCAATACTGAAGATATCAATCTAAGGGTCATAGGCACTTTAGTATTACAAATGCATCCTTTTTGGGACTCTGGTAAATGCTAGTGAATTAAATAAATGGAAGGCATTTGGCTTGAAATAATAGTGCTATTGTATAAACTGTGTCCTGATTATATGTTTAGTTTTATTAAATACATGTAGTTATGTACAGTACAGTTGTATTTATTGTTTTTAAAATAGTTGCTACAAGTTTGTGTATTTAAAATACCAATAGTAAAATTAGCAAAATGTAAAAATTGTTTTTAACTTCAAGATTTTAAATGTTACTTACCCAACCCCTTTTATAGTCAGTATTTTACGATTATGGGAATATGATAATATGAACACTACCTCCTAGGGCAATAATATCCAATGTATATGTAGCATTACATAACCACAATTTACATGTAGGCTACAATCATTATCATGTTATACATTGGCAAAAGATGGTGTGGCACGTCCATATGGAACCCAAGCCATGCATTACCATGGGTGGGCACCAATAATACTCATATTACTGGGTTTTAACCAGCTGATAAACAACTTTCCATCTCATTATCTCCTGACATTGGTCAAATACTGACTACCATGTGTTGTATTTGTATGTGTGAATTACCGGTATACAAGGTAGTGCACTGCGATATGGGTAGTTGTGAAGATAAAGTAAGAGAGAGTGTTTTGATTTTAGGAGTAGAAAAAGTCTGATCATTAAGAACATTTGGAACAAACTAGACAGCAGACATAGAAGGAAGAAACAACAGAACATGGTGACCAGGACATAAAAAGCACCACATGTAACACACCACAATTCTGGACACTCACACAAATAGAAACACATAATTAGGGTATGAAAGTCGACTAATTTCGAACAGCCCAAAATGGAAGACTTTGTTGCTTCTTAGTCCTGGATGTAGGCCTAGCTTCAATTTGTTTACTACTTTTAACTGGCACTGGCTTTTCTTCTTCTTCTTCTTCTTCTTCTGATGAATCTCCCTCATATGCTACTAAAGAACCTATTGCTGATGAAGATGCTTCTTTTGGCTCCTCTTTCTTTGTTTTCTTGGGTTCAGGGCTATATGCTGAAGATGACAATCCATGTTTCTTGGTACCTAATACTATGTACCATACAGAGGAGGAAACAAAATATAGCAAGCAAAGATAATAATGAATAACAGTTATAGTATCACCAGTGATGTCAGGTCCAACACAGCAGCAAAGCAAGTCACATGAAAAAGAACAGATATAAGTCATTAGTAAAAAGTACTCTACATAAATTTGATTTACTTGGCTTACTTACCTGGATTACTGGGATTCAGAGCACTTTGCTGTTTTCCCAGGACCATTTTTTGGGGAAGAGGTGGTGTAAATGGCTTGCTCAATCCCAAAGGTTTTTTGAAGTCTTTTTGATCAGAAGTCTTCAGTTGTTTCAGCTTTGGTGGTGGCATAAGTATCTCAGAAGGTGATTGTGGTGGTGGTGGTGGCATTGAATGGCTATCATCTTGCTTTGAAAATTGTTGAGGGCTTGGGTGAGATTTCCTTTCTGTTGTGGTACCTAAATAAGATGCTTCTCTGCTAGACTCCTATAATAAATGCATTGTCAGCAGACCAAAGAAAAATACAAGCACATGTCAACAAATGAATAAAACAGTCAAAGACCTGGAAACAAGGTTAATTAGTAAAACCATTGTCTTTGATCATGATAATCTGTGGAGATACAAATTTCAATCAGCAGAAAAATGTGCCAATAAGCCTATATGTAGGAAGATTGATTCAAAGGCTCTAGATCTCAGTTCTCTACTGCACGAAGCAAGTCACATGAAACATGACAGCACAAGAGAGCAGTTGTGTGTTTTTCTTACTGCAATACAAACAAGATGCTTTTACATGTAAGAACACAAGAAATAATAAGCAAAAAAAGCACCTTTATAAATGTCCTGTGCTGTGGCTGTGATGGTTCACTGCAAGGTATCTAGTTGAAAAGAGTTTGGAGAACAAGAAGACAACAAGAGGAGAGAACAGAAAATAAAATGCAGTAAGTACAGGACTTCTTTATACGTGATTAAAAATGCTAAAGTGATAAGAAGAATTGATGGGCACATACTTCTTTGAACCGACGCTTCTGAGGATCAGGTTGTGGATTGGGTGGCGGGGCTACTTGGTCCCTGTGTGACAATAAATTCAATGAGTCAGGAAAATGCTCTTCCGAGTAAAAAGTTCAAATCACCTGCAGTTGAAAGTATTAGATTAACGAATTACAGACAAGTCGCCTACGGTTCAAGTCACCTACTCCAAGTCGCCTACGGATAAAATCTATCAAATCCGTAGGCGAGTTTGTTTTTAATCCAATATCTTACAGACAGTAAAGATAACGTAACTTTAGTTTCTATGAAAGTCCAAAAGACTTTTAAGGCCAACACGAGTCAGATAAACAGCGAGAAACACTCGGGAACGTAGTTGTTCTTCACACCAGAGAGTGATCGAACGAAACCAATCGAACATACCGTAGGCGAGGTTGTTTACCGTAATTTACAGTATGCCAACAGTTCTGCCAATAGTTAAGACTTTAGAAGACTTTACTTGATTGATTATTTTTAATCAAAATTTATCAGAATTTCAAGGCCAATGAACATGACAAAAAATAACAATGCTTTGGTTTCAAAGAGTAAGAAACCCTTCGATGTCCATGCTTCACGCTTCAGCTCACTTTTTGAGGGTGATTTCATTTGGTCCGCAAAAAAGAGCAACAGGTGAAAATCAACGGTATGTTCGATCACTCGCTGGTGTGAAGAACAACTACATTCCCGAGTGTTTCTCGCTGTTTATCTGACTCGAGTTGGCCTTAAAAGTCTTTAGAACTTTATAGAAAGCAAAGTCATGATATTTTTGATAAGGATTTCGTTCTAAAGGCCAAGATCCTCTTATAAAATCAGAAAGATTTATGCAAAGAGTCACAAGCACTCTACGTCACACAATCGATCGCTCGGTGTGAAGAACAACTACATTCCTGAGTGTTTCTTGCTGTTTATCTGACTCGTGTTAGCCTTAAAAGTCTTTTGGACTTTCATAGAAACTAAAGTTACGTTATCTTTACTGTCTGTAAGATACTGGATTAAAAACTAACTCGCCTACAGATTTGATAGATTTTATCCGTAGGCGACTTGTCTGGATACCAGATTAACATGTACCTCTTGCCTAGTTTTTGATCTTCAGGTAGCTGCAAGATAAACAGGACACAACTAGATCTCATCTACACATTGAGAACCTATATTATTGACTCAGTGTCACTAACCGGTGGACAAGGTTCATTTCCTGGGGGTGTTGGTGGTACTGGTGGTGCTGGTTGTGGAGGACTATTATAGGCTGCAGGAGGTGCATCAGGTCTGGGAGGATAGGGGACATTTGGAGAAGGATACAAAGTGCGTCCAGGATTTGGTGGACCAGAAGGCATTGGTGGCTCTGGGTAGGGAGGAGCTGTCAAGCAATATCATAGCAATAGCAATAAGCTACAATTCATTCCATTGTCTTTATCAAAAAAGCTATTAAATTAACGATGATACTCAGACTGGGAATCTGTTATTAATATCATTGATATCATCATAACAACATCAAGATTATCATCACAATCATCATTAATTTTTCCACTCATTTACCAATAATTAATTAATGAAAAATACATTAATAGTAAATAAATAAAAATTGATGTTCAAGAAGGGTCACAAATCTATCCAGCATCAAAACCAAAGGAAAACTGGTATATTTTCACACCTTGTTGTAGAGGACGAGGAGCTCCATATCCTGGCAGAGGTATCATTAGTCCATGTGCTGGTATTGGTAGCTAGAAAATTATTAATATAATATGTAGAGGATATTACATGGGGGCGCGGAGATATGAATTTTATCTTCAAATGATATCCCACGAGTGAGTGCAGGGAACGAGTGAGATATTTTCAACACAAGAAGATGAAATTCATATTTCCAAGCGAACATGTAATGTTCAATTTATTATATAACATAATGAAACGAATTAAAAATGTTGAAATTTAACTACTGAAAGCTGATTGGCTGAGGGTGATATCACACATGTGTAGGATAATGACTTTATCTCTTTGATACCACTCAGTATACCACTACACCTAGTTGCAAGAAGGTTTTCATATATTTATATATAGGAGCCAACAAATCATTGAAAGTCAATGACTATGCTTTCCGCCATGTTGTTTATTTAGTCAGTGTATTCATATGCAAATTAGGTGATCTTAGCGTGATCTTCTACTAAATGTTTCCTCAGATAGTCCGCACCCCGGCGTTGAAGCCGATATTTCGTGGAAAAAAGTGCGGACTATACGCGGGTAAATGCGGTAAGTTTTTATTGTGCACTCTATAATATACATACAATATACACACCTGTGGGGGAACTGGAGGGGGGTGTCCATAATAGGGTGCTGGTAGGTCGACAGGCTGAGGTGGGTAGCCAGTTGGAGGCTGCTGCATACCAGGAGGATAGGCATAGGGATGCTGTAAACAGAGCATAACATTTCCATTTACCAAGGAGTTATTTTTATAAATGAAGGAGCCCTGATACAAGTGAAATTAATGGCTTTGCATGAAGTTGCAATACTAACCATGTACCCAAGCTGTTGATACCCTACAAAAAGGAAAAGTAATTTACAATCAGAAACTCACACTTCAATCATAACAGTCTTTGCAGCTAACTGACTATTCCCATCAGCGGCATGACAAACAATCATGTTTCGGTGCCAAACATACCATGTTTGATGCCCAAGCGTGCAGCATTTGGCGCTTGTTACATGAAGTTTCAAAAGCAAACGAAGTCAATTGTAAACTTGCACTTGAACAAAACCCACAGAATTTAAAGGAACTTGCACATTTTAGTGGCCATTGTGGTCATGGTGGCAGTCACCTTGAGCTGTGCAAGTGTGTTGTCTCATAAGCACCTAACGTGGTGTGTTTGGCGCCCAAACATAAATGTTTGGCGCATTATTAGAACATGTTTTGCTGGTGAGAATAGTCAGTTAGCTGCAAACGACTGTAGATGCACAAAATTCTAAGGATGAAATTACAATATTGCTTTCAATAAAGCATTGTTTGCAGTAAACATATTACACACACATGCTCTAATGGGTGCATAAAGTATTGACTGCAACTGGAATACTTTAGGGTGGCATAATAGAATGGTGTGAATGCTAGAGCACAGCCAACTGATAAAGCCATCCATAACTTAAACAACAAAAGTTCTTTATACCTGGGTGAGGAGGATAACAAGGTGGTATTCCTCTCTTTCTTTGCTCAAAATTCTGATACTCCTGATTTACCTAAAGTTATTAATTGATTGAGTATTATTGTATTATAGACTGTGAATATACTCAATAATGTTGACGGAAATGAGAACACATCACACCCGATATTGATATCAATTACTAATTTTGTACTTACAGTTTGTATAAGATTTTCTACCAGCTTTCTGGCTGCTGACAGGCCATCTTGTTTTGTATGACTAATAACAATAAAGAGTCAACAAATATTGGGTTGATATACACCAGAAGCAATCATTAATATATTGACCTTTACTATCTCCAAAGTAAGAATGACTAACATTTACCTTATATAAATGTGAAGGGCTTCAAATGCTTCTCTTCCTGATGTGGGTTCTAAGAAACCTGAACCTTTCCCTCTAAGAAAAACCTGATTGTACATACAGTATATAAATTATATGAAGAATGCATGCACATGGAACTAATAATACAGGTCAAACTTACTTTTGCACCAGTTTCTGTACAGATATGTTGAAAATAAGATCCCTATAAACAAGTAAAACGGTAAGATAAAAATATTATAAACCATATTAATTAATGGCAAAGAACCAAGTCCTGTAGATTAAAATTTTGCAGTCATTTTTTTCACTGATAACACATATCTCTAGAGGTCTTTAACACATTAAAAATTGAATTACATATTCTGTTATGGAAAAATCCATGTCCAAAATTCTTAGCTCTTTTATTCAAGTAGAAAACCATTCACATTTTCATGCTTTGAAAGTTTTTATGCTCAAGAATACTGTAACCTGACTGTGACAATTATATTTAGCATGCTACATTGAGCTACAGTATTACAACATAATAAATTGTTGTTACATTATCTTTTATTGAATGTGGCATGCTGTCTTCAATCTGTGGTAGCACTTTTAGACTGTGCACATTCTCAATCTTATATGCTACAATGTGGCAGGTGAAAGCAATAACACTTCATGTTGCAAAGCCTAGGCAGGTAGCAAGAAATACAATTTGTGTAACTAGTGTTTGAATGATACATACCCCAGGTCCTAATAACTTTTCCTTTACATTAAATTCTGGTGATGCCTGCTCAAGGCCTACAAATGCTTTGTCTTGAATGTAATGCATCTGAAACAGTAAAAATTTAATGATAGGTTAATCGAATAGGTTAGGCATAAGATCGAAGGAATAAAAAATACAATTAAGTGGTTTTCATTATGATAGCCAGAGAGCAACATAAATAATAATAATAATAATCAACTTTATTTAAACATGATGATTGGCTTGATACAGGGTAGATAATACGTGTTTTCAGACATTAATAACTGTTAATAATAAACAACTAATCTATACTCACCCCAGTAGGGAGTGTTTGATTCTGTGGTTGTGATACTGGTACTGTATTAGAGGGAAAAATATTGTTTGCTGTAGAAATAGTAGGCTGGTATGGTGACCATCTGGTATGACTTGAGGCCGGCTCTGTAGGTAGTTTGCTGTGGATATCTGGTCCTTTCATTATTTCATGAATTCTTTTCAAAGCCACTGAATGATGAAAAGGAATTACATAGTGTATGAGAAATATAAAAATGAACAATAAGTTATAAGGGAAATGTAGAAAAGAATTTTAGTATCATGTAAATATTAAACATAAAATGAATGAATACAAAGTGGCATAAATAAGTGAAAAATGGAAACTCACATTCAATTTTGTCTTGTGATGTGGCTTGTATATAAAGATGCAAGGGTCGTTCACTATAAGACAATTCAAAGACAACAATGAAAATTTGGTAGCATGTACATGTGCATATTTCAAATACCTTTATTCTAGAATCCAAAATTAGTACATACCCATCTTTGTCAGTCTTTTTCTTTTCTTCTGCATCCATGTATCGCCCTTTGGTAGACACAGCTGCACCACTATATTTATTTATCTAAAAATTGTTAAATGATTTTGAGCCAAAAAATCAAAAAAATCAGTAAATATGTATGCCTTTGACTCTGCCACCCTGAGCACCATCCCCACAGGTGGTTCATTCAGCTACTAGGCTGCAAGTGGGATGATTAGCCAATTCCAATTTAATTCAATTCCATTCAAATACATTATGAGTACTAATGTATTCCATACACTGGATGACCTAACTGTGCTGGTACAATCCAATAGGGTATAAATGTATAATTTATCACCTCTCACCTCATCTTGGGTAGTACCTTTACACAAAATAAATCTGATAGAATTAAAGAAATAATGTCAAGCAACTTTGTTTAGAAGACACTAAGAAGTTGTATTCAATTAGTTCTTATTACAGTATATCATTATGAAGTTAATACTGCTACAAACCTAGCTGGTGAATCATTGATTTCTACTTCTGCATAAAGAAGCTCTTGTTCCTTTTCATTCTTTTGAGAGGATAGAGTTGCTGCTGATGACATCTAAAGAAACCCAAAAGATACAATCTGCTAACTGGCACTATATAAGACTTTGTAAGAAAACACTGACTACAGCTGTATTTTGTATTTTAAGAATGTTGCTTGGTTCTCTTCCACTGTTGGCCATTTACGAAGACCAAAATGGCTTACTACAAAGCATCATCTATCCTTCCTTAATGCTTAGAGACAGTATAAACAAACCCCTCTAATTATTAAATAAGAAAGGATCCAATTTCAAAATAACAAGTTAACTAGTTAATATAAACATAAATATCAAAAGCATGACAATGCCGTTAAACAAGAAATTTGTTTGTCCCTATCTACCAGTACATAGAACTGCTGCCACTTCTGAGTTATCAGAACATCCGAATCATGGTAAAAAGAAACAAGTTGACTTACAGAAGGTAAAGGTGCTCCAACATTGTTAGCAAGCTTTCCTTTAGCAGCCAACATTGCTGTGAGCTTGGCAGCTCGTTCTTTTGCATCATCTGAGGCTGACTTAGAATTTCCATTAGTTCTCACATTAGCTACCTCTGAAGCTGGCACATCCCACTTACTCCGTCTCCTACAGGAAATACAAACAATTAATTGTTGGAACATGCCCCCAAGAATACCAAGTTCACTAAAACTTTGTTGGCAAAAATTTGAAACAATTGGAACTTTTAATGGATTTCTAGAGAATGTAGTTCAAAGAATATTGATGTGGTGTTGCTAGGTTCTCTTCCACTTAAGGCCATTAAGAAAGACTTAAAGTGGCTTTTTACAGAGCCTTTATCTATCCTTTCCTGTTATTCAGAGATGGTATCAATAAACCATTCCAAGTGCTAATCAAAGAAAGGTTTTTTATTAATTTATTCCTTCTGGAGGGAGGCATACTGTACATTGAACACAACTGTAAATTTTGGTTTTGAGCAAGAGTAAAGAAAACAATTACAGAAAAACCTTAGTGCTAATTTTTCATTCGAATACAAAGCTACCAGAATTTGGCAGCTTTGCATTTGACAGTCTGACGAATGTGTTTTCAAAATTAAAACATTCCACACAATATCAAAAATTTTTTCACTATTACAATTATTTGCTAATAATACATTTTGCTAAACAATTTATCTCTGTTTTGGAATATTGCTTGATTGACGAAAAATTTCGAACTATTTTTTTCATTCAAGTGTAAAGCTACCACTACTGTTGGTAGCTTTGCATTTCAATGAGTAACTTGGCGCCATTTTGAATTTCACTGAAAAGTACAACAAACCAAGGTTATTTTTACGCCAAAAAGCGCAAATAGTTTAGAGTGTGAATTAAAATTACACTGAAAACTCTTCATTTAACTTCATAGAGCTAAATATGAGTGAAAACCAAAAAGTTTAAGTCATTTCAAGAACTTAACCACGTGAATGGAGCCACAATATTTGGTCAAAAAAAGAGAGAAAATGAGCCCTCTGTTATTGCAATGTTAGTTATAAAGAGACACCAGGGTGATAAATACCCGTATGGCAACATGTTTTGAGTCTTAATAAGACATAAATACCAAAAAAGGCGAGTTTTTGTGCTGGTTTTTGTTTCTGCATACCTGGACATCTCGTCGCTTGTTCTTCCATCTATGACACTCGCTGGACTCGCTGTGGATGCTGGGACTATATCCAGGCTACGTCAGACTGCTTTAGGCACAGGCAGCCCAAGGAACGTTTTGTGCAAAAAGCAGTTTGTTTGTTGTTCTTCTGCTCTTTTTATTGGGGAAGGGGAGGGGATTGTGGATGGGGTTCCAAAGAAAAAAACAAAGAAAGAAAAAAAGAAGTGAAAAAAAGGAAAAAAAAAGATTCTCTCCACTGTACCATACCCCCGAGACATCCGCAGAGCTGAGGCGGCGTATGGG
>JAABNW020115889.1:0-14282 GCA_015164035.2 Radianthus crispa
GGCCAGGCACTGCAGTGTTGTGCTTAGCCAATCACATCTCACAAGAAGAAAATTCAGCCAATTGAAATCTTAGGTTACGACATGACACGCTCACGGCACTGAACTTTTCACAGTCATACGAAATCTGCTCTAATTATGAATATCACAGTAAGGGTTTTTCTTCCAATATGCTAATGAGTGTGATGTCAAAGAAGACTTTATTAAATATACAAAAACATTCTGGAGCAGTAAAACATCACGTATGAATCATCATTGTCTTACTCAGGCTTTATAGATAGGCTATTGCAAATTTGTTGTCTTGAAGTATTGGTTTGGTTTACAAGCGATGTAAAAAATCAAACGTCGTCTTCTTTGACATCACATTATAATAATTATTAACATAATTGGAAGAAAAAACTTAACATCTCCAAGATGAGCCACTCAAATCACATGAAATTTCTTAACATTTATTTATATTATTCACTTAATATGTAGTCAATACTGAAAATATCGAGTTAAGGGTTATAAGCACTTTAAGGAAAGTTCATTTGAAGTTCCAGTTCAGATGTCAAATTTTTGCTGTGTCGAATGCAATTGCCTTAGAGGTTGACCTCTTTTTTTTTCAGAGAAACTACTAAAAGTATAGTATATAAAACTCAATCAATGCAGTCTCCTAATGCTAAAAGCAAAAGAGCTAATATCTTTAGAGTAGTTTTCAGCATTTTCTTAGATACTAAGACCCACTGGCAATGACATTCCACAAGGCAAATGTTCAACGTCTGAACTGGGCCTAACTTTTAGATTCTACCAATGAACTTGAAAAAAAATCACTCTTCTAAGGTGGATATATTTAAAGGTGCTTTACAATGAGATGAATAAGGTGGTTATTGTATTAAAATAATTGGTTCATGTCATATCTAATATTATATGTAAAGAGCTATATCCTCTCACTGGTAATATTTTTATTCTTTCTTGCTATGCTTGCAAGAGTAGGATGATTGTATAATGACATTATAATTATAAAAGAACTAAGATTTGAGTAAACATCACAGTAGATATTTATAGAAACAAGAAAAGTGCAGCCAGGATTTGTGATAAAATAACATTTTTGCCAATTGGCCATGTTATTTGTATGTGCAGGTCTAGGTTTCTATACTAATGCTGGTTATAATCACCATGATTCTTGGCCATCAGACCCAGCTGGTTTTTGCTTGTCATTACACGTTATATTTGACATACAAATTCACACCCAATTTGGATATTGCTAAGTCAAAATAACTATGTACAATGCAATAATTGAACTAAAAATAACTCAATATGGTGTGGACTAGTGGAAACTAGTGTAAAAATAACTCAAACTAAAAATGAACATTCTGATTTACAAATGAATGAAGAAAAATTTCCAGAAAAAAGTCTATTTTTTACTTGGCTAAGCGCTATTTTCATTGCGACATGTCAAACTTGTTTATAGTGTAAACGGACACGTGGATGTCTCTCATATTCAGCACCATGAAAAATAAAGATCTAAATCATGATTTCACTCGAGTGTTAATGCCTGACTTCTGAACAGTATCACCTATGCAAATATTTTGTTTGAAGAAATGAAGAATCATATTGAAAATAATATTCAATATGGTTAAAAATATCCTTAAAGTGACAGCACGCATCACTTATTTTCTAAGGAGGGAAATCTCATATGAAAATGAAACATAACATTATTTACGAAATAACTGACAATCACAAACACATGCTCTATTCAGCAACCAAAGTGGTTGATATATTCAGCCAGACACAATTAAGACTAACTATAATTGTAATCCTGGCTAAATTTGGAGCACTTTTATAATCTCACTTGTGTTTAATGGACTAAGAAACCACGATGAAATGGTACTTTTTTTTTCAGAAATGTTATGGATTTTTTGAGGTCTGGCACAAGTACAGTATGTTGAACAAATTGTGCTCAAATAGTTTTTGACGTGATTGTTTTATCATGCAGGCTAAATGGCCTGTCTCAGACAATAACACTCAATTCACACATTCTGCATTGAATCAGTGGCTTGCAGTTAATTACTTTAAGAATAAATTTACACACAAACAGAGGCAGTTCTATTGATTTCTTTGGAAAAGTGAGGCTGTTCAAATGGCATCTGCCATGTGCTGTCATATGCTTTCAGTGTTGGACTGAAGGACTTAAAGATTTCATGACCATCTGAAATGTTTTATGCTGTGTTCTGCTAATGATCATCAACATCAAAAGATGTACAATAGACTAACTGATAATATCTAGGTAATTATAAACCTAAGCTACGATGGCAGATAGAGGAAGTTGATATATCTGTGGCAAGCTCTACTAAATGCTGTTCTAGTCTAAAATCAACTCAGTTTACCCTCTAATCATCTGATGTAATAAACTTCAACCTGCTATTAACAGATTAATATAGAAATATTACGTTTTAGTTGAGGTGTTTAGCTTGGAACCCTGACAGAGTTTCAGTTAGGCAAATTGTTTGCACCACTATGAGGTTAGATAAGATCCAAAACTTTTTGATAACTTCTCAAGCACTAAAGTTCTTGACGTTAGATTGTTATCGCTCTTTGAAACCAAAATAAGAGAGACTAAGGCAACATGAACTGGAAGGTTGGTCTAACACAACAATCATTCAATTATCAAATAAATTTCACAGAAAAAAATATTTATTAACTAGTTTAAAGAAAAGGATTACGAGTACGGTCAAAAATAATTAAGAATTTCACACTTAGATCAATAGATTTTTCTTAGGATAATTCCATATTTATTGTACAAAGTTTTTCTCGTAAAGAATTTCTACTAATTACATAACTGTTAGATTGTAATAATTTAGCTAAGTTAATCAAGAGCAGATTTGAGTAATGAGTTCTGGTTTATGGGCCATTTCCGAATTGAGAAGATAAAGCTATTATATTTGATGTTTTTTTCTTATTGTTTTACTGTGCATTCGAGACACACTTTCAGGGCTATGATAATCACAATATTAGGAGGGTTCATCGCTTTGTTTTCCATGATTACCTGTCATTTATTCTTCATCAAGCATGACGACTAGTTCACTGAGCAAGCTCGCGCTGTGGTACGCTAAACAAAAACACATCAACTAACAATTGTTCGCAATAACAGCGAGAGGGCTTTCCAAAATGTTTATTTCCAACCAGAAACGCGGAATCCACTAAAATGCCGCGGTTACAGGAACGAGTTGAGTAATGCTGTTTTCTTTGAGGATTACGCTCTCGATTGCTCCGCGATGATCTTGGAAGATCAAAGCTTGTCGGAATCACGCAGCAGAAACAGATCAAAGACGGCCATTTATGAGCCCTTGCACAACATAATACTGGATTTATTCATACTAACAAGTGTTCTGCATGGTTGCTTGCTTTTAGCCACATCGTAAATAAACTCTCAAAAGTAGTTTTCCTCACGTAAATTTAGAGAATAATCCAGAGATTTATGAGACGAAAATCTCTCCTAAATGACCTTGTGAAAACTAATGGCGAAATTTGAAGTCCGAGAAATGTCCCAAGACTGGATTGTAGCTTACATTCCGATACATTCATTCATAGTAAACTCACACATTCACGCCGTGGCGAAGAAACTTAGAAACGGTCAGACTTCCTGGTTCAAACTAACTTAACTACTCAATGAATGAAAAAAATTAAACCAAAACTACTTCAATTTAGACTCATTTGGCTCCGAAGCTGACACATAATTAGGCATGATACTTCACAACAAACTACTAAGATTTTATTTCACAAATTTACTTACCTGGTTGGCACGTGCAGTCAGCTGTTCGAAGTCTACTAAGTCTTTCTTTGATATGCTCTTTTGCCCATTTTTTGAACTTTTTTTTCGGCGACTTGGCAGGTCTTGTTGGGTTTGCGTACTCCGTGCTTCGTCGCCAAACTCCGCTCTATAGTTGACAGAATTTGGGGTAAAACTTTTACTCACACAGTTCAACATACTGCTAGCTCAAATTACAAGCGACGAGTCAAAAAACGGTCGTCAGAACGTAAACTACTTTGAAAATGAGCAGCGAATTGGGCTACTTTCGAAGTCTGTATGCTATATATAGTACGAGTGATAAACATAATAAATTACCTTCAATATTTCCCTTGTTGTGAGTGAAATTGGTCCAGAATTTGTCGGTTGTAGAGATGAATTCGCTCTCGTCCGACCTGAGTCCGTAAGAGAAGAATTTTTACGTCGCAGTGATTCATCCTTACTGCCATCATTCGATCCAATCAATCCAAGCGGATTCACTGATGTCTGAGTTCTACTTTCTCCGTTCGACACTACAGCTTCGTGTTCTAGCCTTGATAACCGAGTTTTAACATTTTCGAGTCTTAGGAAGACAACTACGAACAGACACATGAAGACGATATTTAAAAAGATCAAGACGGTAATCAGATTTCGCGAAGAGATCGCCGAAGCACCACAACAACATTTCCTTCGATACGTAACATCGTCCTTGTCTTGCTTTGCGTCTTCACGATTCAAGCCATCGGAGTTTCCATCCATCTTCAAATTATCTACCACGTGTGATGCTAAGCGTAGTAAACACAAGCCTACAACATTTCTCTTCTTGTGCAAGGTTTTCCATCAAGGGATCCCACCGTTCGTGCTCCTTACAACTCTTACTCGATCACATTTGCAGTATCAGTATCGTGTTCACTGGGTACCCGTAAAAATGACTCTATAAACCCTGGTAGTACGAATCGCGCCAAAATGCTCGCTTGAGACAATGGCCAATGTCAGTCTTCGCGGAAGACCTGCACGTGTGTTACGTTCACAACAACATAACTGACAACATCTTAATCATTCACTGGGCCTAAGCCAATCACATTGCGCAGAGAATCGGATATAAATATCTGCTGATTGGTCCATACAATAGAGGTCTGCTTTTCACACCTTTATACCCAATGGCTTTGTTACTAGTGTAGACTTAAACGGCTTATTTAATTGTTCTCTTGTCAACCCAATGCTAGCTTTTGTGTAAGTTTAGGTTGTGCTTTTGCAACCTGCCGTGAACAAGGCAGTTCACTGAGTTCCACCTTTGCACTAATATCCCTGGTTGGCAAGGCTTTGGAGGTTGCTAGCTGCTGGAACAGAGATCACAACGCTGAGACGAGCTCTCGAATGCCCTGTGTACACAACTCGCGCTTTGCCGTCATGAAATCGTGTCTTTCTGGCTGACTGCCAGAACAACACATGGCATTTATTATATCATTCCTTGGCGATTATGGCGAACTGGTTTAGCGTGACGGCTTACGGTCTCATGAAATGAGTTGGGCGGTACGTAAAAGCACTCTGTTTTACTCCAAGAATTCAGTCTTTATCCCAAACTACTTCTAGTGTATTAGTTAAACAGCAAAGCCAAGAAGGAGGAGGGTAAACACAGGCGATGCTAAGAAATAAACAGGAAATACTTAATCAAGAAATAGGCAAAATGACTTTGTGATCTCATTGATTCACCCACTTATTGGATCTAATATTTGTTCATAGTATCGACGAAGATCGTCACAGAGTCATCCTCGGTTGTTCCAGTGTTAATTCTGTGTAGCGTTTCCGCTCGACCTTAGCGAGTTCGCGGTACGGACGGAAATTTTAGGCCCCTCCACCTCGAAAAGCCATAGAAAGGTCAAAGAGAGCGAGATTAATTCGTGTAGTGGTCATAATGACATGTTCTCTACACACAACAAAAAAAGTTGTTAGAAATGTACAAGAAAATTGAAAAAGAGATGAAAAAATACCGGAAAAAGAGTTGAAGGAATCGAAAAAAAAAAGTTTGATTTTTACTTCAAGAAAGTTAACTTACGAGAAACTAAAAAAAAGACAAGAATCCATGTGAAAAAGGAATAAAGTTTTATTTTTTAACTGACAACCATGATCGTGAGATAAAGTATTCGATGTTGTCAAGTCAAACTGAAGAATTCATCAATCAACAAACCCGAAGCTAAATCTTAATCAATCCTAATCTTTTTCAGGTTAAGATGCGATGTATGTTGAAATCCATTTATAAGTTAATCTTAGGGGTTTTATCAGGAGTTTTATTTTCCAGAACCGCCTGTCACCGAGAGAATCAGCAACTACTGAGAATTTTAGTAGTGAAGATATCGAAAGACTATGTTAGATTCTTGAATCATCAGCGGTCTGGAAACTAAGAACCCGATCAACATCAAGCCAAGGTTAAACTGGACACTTTGTTGTTGTACATTTAAAATTTCGTCTCAATCAAGATTTTGTCTTAGCAAAGGTATCGTGGAAGTCTATCGAGTTTTGGTTAGTTTAAGTGAGGTGCGTCCGCAATAGTAACGCAATGGATAATATTGTGCGTGCAAAAAAGAAGTAAGCTGACGGGAAGTGACAGTGCATCTTCGCTGTTAGATAAACGGAGGGGGATATGCCCCGCCCAGATAACCATAACACCTCTTTTCCCTGAAATACCACCTTCTAAGGTAGGACTGAGTTGAAAAGAAAAATCCCTAACATTTTCCCGACCTGTCTATTTTAGCTCTGATAAAAATCCCTAATGATCCATCAATTTGAATTATTGTGGAATGCGCTGTATCCGCCCATTGTGGACAGCCCTCCCCTTGAGCTAGTTTTGGGAACTTCTTGATTATATTGTCATCCGGGTTGGCGACCGTACCGTGTCGTCATCAAGACCGGATGATTAGTGTACCTTGATGTAATGGTCTTTAACAGGTTCACTTTATTAACTTAAGGGGTCTGTTTTCCCGGATATGAGAGTGTTCTTACTGAGGGTGATCTCATCGCTTGACGAAAGATTTTTCACTCGGTCTGAACGCAGTTTCCTAAGAAAAGGCGAGTCTGGTCAAACAAAGTAGAAATTTCTAACATATGAGTCACATGCAGATATGATTTTTTAAATAAGAGTTACAAAACCATCTCTTTTGAGAAGGCTGGTATATATTGGAAACGACACACTAATACGGATCGTCCCGCAAGAAATCGGGCTTCACAGTTTGTTCTCAAGACTAGAGATTCGATAAATGGATTTTGACGTCATTTCCACAGCTTTTGTACAGTTTGTGGATTAGCCTTGGTTTTCGGATAATATTTCCCAACTATAGGGTCGAAAATACCTCCAAAGCTGAGAGATTTTGCCGATGTTGTTTAAGATAATAGCCCCCCGGTGGAACTGAGTGCAGAGTTTGACAAGCAAAAGCTGTAAACAAGAGGCAAATCCCATAAGCCTACCTGGATGTCATACTGAGTATTTTGAAATAGCAGAAGTAAAAGGCAACAAAGAAAAACAGGTTTTCTAAGAAAATATGCCAAGATTTATCCAAAGGATTACTGAAAAGAATTCTTAGTGGAACTCTAAAAAAATGGACAGATCAAATTGATGGAAAAGGATTTTTAGAGGCGTTTCGTGGAACCCATGTTTGAGAGAATGACCAATACAATATACTTTCATGATCGGATCCCAAAAAGTTGCGGATTTTTTTGTCCCTAAGTAAAGCCGATTTGAGGACATTTTATAATTTAGTAGCTTTTCAGACTGTTTGATAAAATAAATTAGAAGAAATATCCGGTCGAAGTTTTCTTATCTATCTATTGTTCTGGTCTTTAGATTTTGCATTTCTATTGATAAAAGATAAATTACCACTGTGAAATATAAAACGTTTGTTTGACTGTTTGACTAGTAAGTGTGACGTCATGTAGGGTAATTTGATCGGGTGGGGGGGGGGGGGGAGAAGGAGGGAGGGGAGGGAGGGGAGAAGAGAAAGGAGTGGTTGGACATACAAGAAGTTTGTTTTCGCGTAGTAATCAAGAGAAAAAAATACAAGTGTTTCTCTATCGTATTTAGGCCAATAAAGTAACATTGCAAGAGATAGACTATTACATAACTAACACTACTGGCGTGATCTTAACAGCGGAGTTTGTAACAGGGAAAATTCTATATCGAGGGTATTATGTATTATACAAGGCAAACAATGAAACAATGTCAGAGATAAAAGACCATTAACTAACATTGTACTAGTGATGTATTCTGGCGTGGTCTTCACAGATAAGGTAATGAGTTTTGTCGATAAAGATCGTAATCATTGATTGTAGTGTCACGAAAGAACCCAATTACGTCCAGTTGAGCAGTAACTAGGTGGGGTACGAAAGGCCAGTCTTCCCTTATCAGTTACATGTAACTTATCCTAACGAAAAGCCTTTCTCTTGAGGAGTTCAACTACTCTTACCCATTAAACCCTAGTGACAAGTCAATAGGCATCCTAATTGCAGTTAGCTAAACCCTAATATCAATATTTTTCTATTTGTAAAAGATTAAAACCAATCATGACTAATTTACCGTAGCTTCAACAAGCGGTTGATATAAGGGGTGCGAAATTCGGGATAATCCCTGCGTTATCCCGCAGGATCAACACCGTGTTCGTCGACTGCATCGACTACCTACTTGTATTGATATCTGTGACCAAGATCTTAGACGTCAAGCAAACACGAAGGATGTGACAATAAGATGAAGTTGTAGATAAGGTGACTGGTTTTCGACAGGGTATTTAATCATCTTAGACTAGGGGGCGGGGGTTTTTAATTCGGGGAAATGGCGGAAATGTAGAATGACTTATTCTGATTAAGGCCCAGTTCAGACGTCGAACTTTTGCCGCGTCGAATGTAATTGCCCGTGGGTCCAGCGGCTAAGAAAACGCCGAAAACTACTTTCCAAGACATCTGCTCTTTTGTTTAGCATCAGGAGACAACATTGATTGAGTTTGATATACAATTCTTTTATAATTTTCTCTAAAAAAATAGAGCTAAACATCGGAAGTAATTGCATTCGACGCGGCAAAAGTTCGACGTCTGAACTGGGCCTAAGAACAAATAGACATGTCGTTCCTTCCATGTGTGTGTGAACCCGTACAAGCTGGAAGGTCATGTTGTGACAGAGAACTTTAAGAATTCGCTCCAAAATCCAACACTCTTCGAAGGAAAGTAATCATGAGGGAGGGGAGGGATGAACGATTTCACTGCCAATAATCGAAGGTAAACTCCGTTTTTATATACCTGATAAATCCAAAATAAAAAATAATGACAGTTTCGAATGAAAACAATTGTAGGGAGGGGTTCACCGGAAAAAATACCCCGAAGTAACCTCTAGTTTCAAAAATAAATATAAGTGAAAACATCAGTAGAAGCAAGATTCAAGATGAGTTCTCCAATGACCGACTGTGCCGAACAAAGCGGAAAGGTGCAGATGGTTATCACATCGATGTATGGGTATGTGGTGCTGAAGGCCGGCGCCAAAAGGGTTGGTGTCGTACAATAAGGCTATAGAATATGACTACTTCATAAAATAAACATTGTTTAATATCAAAGGTCATTTGTTATACTCGGAAAAAGGGCTTGACAAAAACGAGACAACTTTTAGTGGTGTGACACTAGGGGGGGGGGGGGTAAGCCAAGTAATAGCATGATTTCTGGGAGGGGAGGTCCACACAGCAAGAAGAAAGTGGAGTAACGGAAAGAATGAAAATGAGACTAGGAGGTTAGTGTATGAGAGGGAAGAATGAGGGAGATCAGAGTGCCCATGATTCAAAGCATAGCAACGGCAGAAACACGATGTATTGTATGAAGAGCAAGTGCCTGATGGATCACTTGGTGATGTTAATACCTACCATACCATGCGTGCGAAAGTCAACTCGCTTCTCACAAAGTTGATGGAAGGCAAAAGTGCGGACGTGACACAGTTGACTAGAATGTGATGACTAAAATATTTCTTTAGCTTTACAAAATATATCCTCTAGTCATTCGCCTTTTGTTTGACTATCGAGGTAAGAATTGGCTCCTCGGGTTGTCAATTCGATGGCGCCAAATATTAAACACTGTGCACAAAATACTTGAGTAAATCAAGGAAGGTCAAAGCAAACACTTACAGATGAGCGCTTGAGAGGCATACCCAGCGTCTTATCTAGTTCTTTTCTATAACGATAGGATAAAACCTAGACTAGTATGATAGCAGTAATAACAAAGCTCAGAGCCGTGCTTTGTAACAATGTCAAGATTGCATGTTAGGAAAGCACAAGGTCGTTGAAGAAGGGAGTTATTTAAAAGCATAGCGTCTTGTATAAGAGAGGTCAATAGGGATGTAACGTATGATAAAGAATGACGTCTGGGAATGACTCCTAATGACTGCAATGATTTTACATTGTAAATGAGACAGATGAGAAGGGGAAGGGCAGGAATTGCTAAATGGAAAGAAAGAAATATAAGGTATCAACACAACTTCTCTCTACCTAACAATTGATTCAAGTGATCAATAGGTTCGTTCAGACTGACCATTTAGTTTTTACAGATAAAATCTCATTTGGTTGTTTGTGTCTGCAAGTTGATTGCGAAATAATGGTATGGTAATTTGCTGAAGATGTTTTGACACAACTCATCCCAAGTAGTCTTTGATATACTCGTGCGCGCGCAAAGTATCATGGGAAGAATCATTCCCTTCCACTGACTTTGCGTGTCATAATTGGCCTTTTCGAAATTCAAAAAGGACTGGGGCCGAGTGTAGAAATATTAATGTAATTAAGAAATGAAGGCCATCACAAGAAAGACCATACTGAAATTAGTAACCTACCCGAGTTTCAGCCTCTTTGGATGAATACTAACTGAATGGCAAATTTCTAAAAGTCGCAAAAATAAGAGAGAATGTATGGAGTTTGAGATCAGCGTCCCCAAAAACCATACATTCTCTCTTATTTTTGCAACTTTTAAAAAAATTGCCATTCACTTAGTATTTGTCCAACTAGGCTCAAACTCGGTGAGGTTACTAATCTCAGAATGGTCTTTCTTGTGACTGGGTTCATTTCTTAATTACAATAATATTTCTACACTCGGTCCCAGTCCCTTTTTGAATTTCGGAAAGGGCAATGGGGAACGACTGTGGGAAACGGTCTTAGATTCACATATAATTGGAAACACTATAGCTATAGTTATTTACGGGACAAGGACTGATAAGTGACTATCTGTGGAAGTGGATCCAACAAAAAGAACGCCGTTTGTTCAGTAAACATGGTCAATACCAATCACAGTTGTTAGTGAATGTTTTAGAATGCACAAAAAAAAACTTCACAATTGAAAGGTTGCCAGCATTCTCTGGAGCATCAAAAAAAAACCGAACACATACTGGCCATATTGGGGCCCATATCAATAGACGTTCATGAAAAATCCTTTGCTAATGGACCACCATCGTAGAAGTGAGAATGGCAAGATGCATTACTACATCAGTAGTCTGCAATATAGTAAAATGGGAACATACAAAGAACGTGCACTTTGATTGGCTCGTAATCTCGAAGTCATAGCAATAACAAACTGGCAGTTGAACTGGGGACAGTTTTGACTTCACTTTTATCTCACCTCGTCGCTTAAGTACTTTAATCAAGTCTTCCGAAGTCTATAGAACATTGCAATTACGCTTCATAAGAAAGTATTATGGAGTAAAAGCGGTAAAAGGCGATGAACGTATTCATCGATCCTTGTACGTCTAGACTATTTACTATTCGTTTGCCTAATTTTGAATCTGTTTTAGCTCAACTATGAGTCAGTCTAAATACGACAACAGAAGAAAAATAAACAAGGAACGACGGTGTCGCTTCAAGACAAAACAAAAAGAACAGCGAAAAAACACCCTAGCCCGAAGGTGAATGTTGCTCCTGCTGTTAAACAAAGCATGGGTGCACATAATATATAATGGCATTACACATCGCATAAGGTGATTGTTATAAACATACTAGAATATTCTTCGATGGGTGAGGAAATTGCTATTTAATACGCTATTTACAATCAAAGTCGTGCATCAGGGTATGTACGACACATGAGGATAACATTAGGATATTATTAATAATAATATATGCCATAGACAGCTGCCACGCAGAAGAATGTGTCCTAAAGAAAAGATAAAAAAAAGGTGTTCGTCAGAGATCTCGATTAACTACTATACTATCTGGCTATTTGCCTGCTTATTTGAAATGTTCTGCACGTCTTGGATTGTGCTCTACTAAAGCCTATGTACAGAGATAGAGCGTGGGATTCAATGTTATAGCAGTGTTCAATATAGGGCTGTGCACCTGCTTACGCACAACAGCGCACGGACGCAGTATCTGATAAAAATGCACGTTGATGAGAATTTGGAGGGAGTTTAGTATCCCTACGAAAAAGGCTTGTACCGTAGTCTCTTACTGTTGGATGATTGACTTTTTCGGTTACGTTACAATGTTTTCCCACTTCAGACCACGTGTCATTCCCTAGAGAATATGATTCTTTGTTTGAGTTGTATCCATATTCATGTGTCTTTTCATGCGCAACCGTTAAACAAAGGAATGATACTCTTGGGAATGACAAGGGAAAACATTGTAACGCAACCTAAAAAGTGTATTTAGAGCAAATTTCGTCTGAGCTCCGTGAAAGCACACGTCAGCGAGAGGCAAGGATGACGTAAGATAAACCAGATGCTAACGCTGTACAAGTTAACTATTTCACTAATACCTGTCGTAAAAATATTACCTCATTGATTACCTTCCGACTGATCAAAGAGCATTGGATCATTATGAAGATACGATAGAGGTTTGGAAATAGTAGAAGCAGATGTTGTGAACTTGTTAAAGGAAAGGAAAGGAAATAAGCAGATACAAAGGGTGCCCTTGCTCTACGAGAGGGTGTCCAGAGTATACCTTCCTTCCTCCCTCTCCCCGCCCCTCTAGACTGTAATCTAGAATCTAGCCTGCTCTTGTTACTTATATCTAGCCACGTGCGATGAGGGGGTTACCAAAGAACTAATAACTGGCGGGGGTTAAATGCCACTAAGGTAATAAATATTTACCTAAACTATGACGTCAATAGTGAAACAACAAGCTGAATAGGGCAAACACGAGAAGCTTAGAATTGCTTCTAATATTATGTTCAACTGATCATGGATTTTTAAAAATGCATTAATGAAATGCATTCCTAAGAAACGCGAGGAATGCCTGTCAGGTATTCTTGCTATGTCATACTTTCATATGAAAGGCAGACAAGTGGCAAAGGTCAATAACTTGAGCTGTCAGCTGGTATATATATCTTCACCTTTTAAACTCCAAATGATTTGATGACAGGTGTAGCGTCAAAGGCATGTGTTACTAGAATGTTCATGGTTGCAAAAGGTAAACATGATCACACTATATAAACGGGGGACAGACTGGAGTGCTTAGTATTTTAGAAATTTTATTTGCACGAAATATTCATTGGACTATACATATGGTTGGACTAAGTTAACGAGAATCATAAAACACTCTATAGACAGGAGAGGAAGCGTACAACACATCATCCTCTTTAAGCTATATAGCTAATTAGTAACGAGTATTACCGAGGTAAATGGAATAGCAGTGTCTTGTTCAAAACAAGAGTGCCAACAACAGCAAGAAGATCGTTTCGTAGTGGGATATGAGAGATAGATGCAGAGATGACAAAGAGGGTATAGTTGGAAAACAATTTACTAATCCATATCCCTGATCGATCCAAAGAATCATGGGAAACAATCAGGGACATGGTCAGGCTACACGCTAGAAGTACGACCAGCACTCTTTCACATCGGCCGAAACGACGTTCCGTTGTCTTGTGAAACAATAGACCGAGGCATTGGGTGGCATGGGTGGCGCAGCGGTGAGAGCGCTCGCCTCTCACCTCTATGGTTCTGGGTTCGAGCCCCGGCTTGGGCAGGATCATATGTGAGTTGAGTTTGTTTGATGTGTTGTTCTCTCCTGTTCCACGAGGGTTTTTCTCCGGGTTATGCGGTTTTTCCTCCCTCCGTAAAAATCGACATGTGAGTTGAGAGTTGTGTGCAGAGAATATATAATGTAGTGGTAGTGTGCGTGAGTGGAAAGTGTCCCCAATTAGCTGCGAGAGCGCTAGAACGAATAGTATTATATCTTTTGTGATTGCTCCTCGTTCTATTGTTTCACAAGACAATGGAACGTCCTTTCGGTCGATGTAAAAGAGTACTGACCTGGAAGTACAATACAATTACAAGCCTCAAGAATGACAAGGGGATGTACTATTGAAATTGGAGCATTAGACATCATGAACACAATCTAACCCTAGGATGAGTAACAACAGATCTGGCAGTCATGTTTTACTCCTGAAGTCGTGATTAAAATAACTGTCTAAAAGTCTTCAGTGCGCGTGCGATTTTGTCCCAAATTTCTCACCTTCTTTTGTTTTAACCTTCTTTTGTTCTTGATTAAACAAAAGGTGAGAAATTCGGGACAAAATC
>JAABNW020116000.1:0-14277 GCA_015164035.2 Radianthus crispa
TGATGACACATGGTGACATGCTGCAACAGGGTGATGACACATGGTGACATGCTGCAACAGGGTGATGACACATGGTGGCATGCTGCAACAGGGTGATGACACATGGTGGCATGGTTCAATGACACATGGTGGCATGCTGCAACAGGGTGATGACACATGGTGACATGCTGCAACACATGGTGATGACACATGGTGGCATGGTGCAACAGGGTAATGACACATGGCGGCATGGTTCAATGACACATGGTGCAACAGGGTGATGACACATGGTGGCATGGTTCAATGACACATGGTGGCATGGTGCAACAGGGTGATGACACATGGTGGCATGGTTCAATGACACATGGTGGCATGGTGCAACAGGGTGATGACACATGGTGGCATGGGGCAACAACAGGGTTCCCAGCCTTTTCAAAGAATTAAATTCCCTGACTTTTCCCTGACTTTTTCCCGACTAAGAAAGTTTTTCCTGACTTTAATTTGGAAAGGAATGTTTTTCCGAACAAGTTTTATTTGGTTTAAATATAACAAGATTACATGTTCCTACTACTACTGTCAATAACTGTGATTAACATCTTATCTATCACAATCTAAAGCACAATATCAAGAACTACCTACATACCTTTGCAACCTCGTTCCCAGGGACTTCTTTTCTCACTATTTTCAAGATGGTGGACGTTCGAGAGAGGGTCTTCTCTTGAACGTCCACCATCTTGAAAATAGTGAGACGAGAAGGCCCTGGGAACAAGGTTGATACCTTCATTAGCTGCACTTTATGTACTTTATGGCTGCCTTAGAATTAATGTCCAGGCCTCTTTCTTATTTAAGACCCAGGAAGCCCGAATTTAAAAAGACAAAAGTTTTCCCTTTATTTGCAATATATGTAATATTTATTTATTTTTCTTCAAAATAGTTGGAAAACAAAATTCCCTGACTTTTCCCTGACTTAAAGAGGGAAGATAAATTTCCCTGACTTGTTTAAAAAGTCCCTGACTTCTCCCTGACTACACCTTTCCTGACTTTTCCTTGACCCCTGGGAACCCTGAACATATAACACATGTGGTACAGTTGTTATAGTTCTTGTCAACATCCTGTTGGCTTTACCTGTGGCATATAGTTACTGGAATCCACTCTACTACCTTTGGGATAGATTCTTGATAACTGCCGTTTGTTATATCTTACGTTAGTTAAAGAAAGAATATTAATCTTTAACACATGGCTTTGCAAGGTTTTTGTGCCTTATGGGTAAATTCATACATTTTATATTAGATATTATGTAAACTGAAGAACGTCTTCAGGATGTTATCGTACCATTTTTACTTGCATCCAAAGTTTTGAAAAACGTAATAAAGGATACTTTACAAAATCTTGTGGACTTGTTTTCACCAACTGAAATCCTGTAGACTCATTGAAAGATGACATATTGTGCGATAGGTTTTTCACTAGAAATAAGAAAATGTTTAAACCAAGTTCAGTATTGAATCCTTCATCTGTAATTTCCATCAAAACTTGTAGAAATAAGCCGCTATTTTCCTGCTATGTTAAATGTGAGAAATCACAGATTCAAGATTTCATTGGCTCCGTATAAAACAATATACACTGGAGTTTGTTTCAATAAATATACATTCTATATCGATATATTTAAATGTTTATAATAATAAATGTCTTATATTATCAGTAACCAGTAACTGGAGATTGCGTGATCAGAAGATGACGTTTTATGCGTCGTAATTAACAGTGCACAATCTACATCTCACAGTAAGTTACACGGTTCAATGTAGGTTTTGACAGTAGTTTATTTACTCCATTGTAAAAGCAATATTACAAAATATTGCAAATGTCCGATCTTAACGTACTTTGTTATTTTGTTAGTTTGGAGGTGTATTGTAAAAGAGCCTCACCTTCGGCTTCTTCAAATCCTTGGAATGGAACAGGTTGAATGTAGTTGACAAGTGAAGAAAGAAATGGATTGATATTGCCAGTAGTGGTACTTGCTTGTAATGTTGATAACAATTCTGCTTCATCTGGGGTTAAGCTTGCTGACCTTGAACCCTAGACAACACACATTGTTTTTTTAACAAACTCAGTTTAAGTGACAAAGAAACTGAAAGTTGCTATGTGTGCAGATCCAACGTTTTGCGTCTGTTCGTACTACATTACTTCCACGACTGAACATAATTAAAATACGAAACTAATTTTTCTCATTACTGTCTTGCACAAGATTATTCCAAAGTTTTAGCTACATAGAACAGTTGTAAATGAGTCGTTTGGCCGTTTGCCTCTTAACGTTTGTCTCTAATTTTTAATGATTTTTAATAATAATAATGATATTATATACATTTCGGCCAACGAACGAACGTGGCCTTCATCAGTAAATAGAGAAGACTGGGTAAAAAGCAATTCCAGACTTTCATAAGACATTTTAAAAGACGTTTCTCACGAGAATGTTTTGAATTCTTGCACAAGAAATATTCTTTTCTTATCGCATTCAATTTTGAGCCATCTTCACAGACGTTTGGCAAGTTGTTGATTTTACACCTAACTTACCTTTTTAGGGATCATGTTTAACCGAAGGGAGCTACCAAAAGTCTTTTCCAGATCTCTTTTATACTTAAACGGTCCAACAACATCCCGTTCCTCATCCTCGTCACAGTTTGAATCAATACTGTTAGTACTTGCGAGACTTTCTTTCCTTGGAAACACCTCGGAGGTCATACTAGTATTGGAGTCTTTTCTTTCAACGTATGACATAGAATCCACGCTGGAGCTTTGCAAAACAGTTGTCGATGTTGAAAAAGATTTCGGTCCATTATTTTGGGCACTCATTGAAGCATTATTTGGCCTCTTATTCCCCGAATCCTTTCTTGTGTAAGCAGTGGTACTTTTAGTTTCAACAGAAAACTTGAAATTATTGTTGTTGTTATTATTTGTAATATCTGCGGTACCATTTACTTCGCAGGAATCAGATACTTCTGTAATTGATGTCAATCCAACATTTGTCATGGTTTCCCTTGTGGGTGTGGTCGCTGGAGAAGGGTTCGGTGAAGGTGTAGGGGTTACATCATCACTCTTATCATCTGTATCGAAATCATCATGGCCGTCGATGACTACCGTTACTGTAGGAGTCTTTGGTTCGACAAGTTCATCTGAACTTGCTTGACCTGAGCTCGAAGACGAAATGTCGGAATCTTCACTTGAATTTGAACCCATAGATGTCACGGACACTTTCTTATGTACAACGTAGTGGCCACATTTTATACAATAAGTTCTTTTAGTGGGAGTCCTTGTTTCAGGATCTCCTTCACAATCACTACAACTACAATTACTAACTTTATCAAAAATATCCATGCACTCGCTATTCGTCCGATTGAAATTCTCTTCTTCTGTTGGTTTTTGGTCCAGTCCATTTTTTAATAAATAGGAATATTGTGATACCGTATGACATTGCTTGATACTTTCCAAGCGTACGTTATTGATAGTCTCGTCTGTATTCAAGGCCTTTGATGCAGCATTATGGATAATATCAGCCGTAACTTTACTACTGAAGTCCCAAATGTCTTTCAATTCTACAGGCGAGAGAGGTTTATCTCCAATTGAAAAGGACGTGAATTCCTTAGTTTCTTCAGTTTCCTCATTGCTACTGCTGCTACTGCTACTACTGCTGCTGCTGCTGTTCTCCTTTTCCTCGATGACATCATCCACTATAGCTGTTTCCTTCACGTTACTGTCTCGCCTCAACGTGGAACAAATGGAATCAAAATCGCTAAAATCTAAAACAAAAAATAAATGTAAGATTCAACGATAACTACAAGTAAATGTTCAGGCTTTTGATGTGCATCGATATCATCATGTATATTATCATGACCTATACCAACACTTTGTACAGTATAATCATCACATATCATCATCATCATTACTGTAATTGTCATCATATTTATCACATATCATTGCCTCATTCATCATCATCATCACTGTAATTCCCATCATCATCATCATTTACTTCTATTATCATCTAAATCCTAATCATTATTTCCATTCAGGAATATTACCAAATGTTGATTCTCCTTCTGCTTCTTGGTCAGGTTTAAGTTTCTTGTTCTTGATTAAAATCTTCCCTTTCAGTTGGTTTGGCGAAGGCAGTGGTCTTCCCTCCTCAAGCTAAGGGAGTAGATACGTCAGAAATTGATAAAGAAATAGAAAACGAGCGCGCGTGCTGTGCGCAGTTATAAAGCACGCGGGGATTGTCAGAACACAAGAGAAGTGCGTCTCAACACTTCTGGAGTGATTCTGCCAATACCCAAGTGCTTTATAACTGAACACAGCACAACAAGCGAGTTTTCTATTTTTTGTATAAAATACAAAGAAAAGATACCCGTCAACATGCAAACACGCGTGCTGTGTGCTCTCATAATGCACGCCCGCATGACCAGTTTTGACCAATCAGAACGCGAGATATATCAGTTATTTCATAATTAACTTTATTAGACACATCAACAAAGCTCTACTAATAACCACTACTTCTTCCTCACTTCTTCTTCTCAGGATGCTTCATTTAACACTTCTCACACATTCTGCTAGTCCCCTCAAAAACCTGCTGTACAACTACACAGAGCACTGCGTACGTTTTCTATCAAGCAAGTAATAAAATCCACACATGCACTTGCTGCACATACTGGAGGAGAAATGCTTCTCAGTGCATTTCAAGTCTTTTGTCAATCCCAGAAAAGCTTTTAGAAAACTTCTCTCCTCTTCAACACAGCGGAGAAATCTAGTTTTCTAGATCTATTTTATGAAATGAGCAGGCAATGAAGGGGGGATATGTGCGCTCTCGCGCATATGTCGAGCATAATGCACTCACACCCAACCAGAGCGCAAGAATTAAAATAGCTTTTCCTCATATATTTAGTAGCAAAGACGGACTCACAGGCCAAGAGTCGAGGGGTTTGGTAACCAGAGCATCACCAAGGATGTCAACACAATAACACGCCATCTTGTATTGTTGTTGTTTGCTGAAACGAGATCATTGTACCATTTGTGTATTAGTTCATTCATCCGCCTATCCACCCTCATTCATTCATCCATCCATTTGTTCATTTCTTATCCATTAATTGTCATCTTTTGATTTCTCTCATTTATTTCTCAGGATAAATGATAATAATGATAATAATAATAATAATCTTTTATTTGTTTAAGCAGGTCCATTATCTGGCAGCTTTCGCTGATGTGGACCTGCTGTCGCTCACACTCGCTACCACTACATTTCTTATTTTTTAGCACAGGAAAACCGGGAGGAAAACCAGAGAACCCGGTGAAAAACCCTCGTGGCACAGGAGAGAACAACACATTAAACAAAACTCAATTCACATCTGGCTACAGCGGGGCTCGATCAAGTTTCCTCATCCATTCTGACACATACAATACCACGACCATAAACAAAACTTAATGACTGTGTAGTAGTTGGCATACAAAGTTACCTGCAGTGATTTTCAAACGACAAGATGACAGGATAATCAGAAGTCAAAAATGCAGTATCTCGAATGGCTTCAATCACATCCTGTAAGAAACACATCACAACCATGCATCCATCAGTCAGCAAGTCAATCAGTTAGCCAATCAGCTGGTTTCCGCCGGTTTGTTAGTACATTGTGTCAAACAAGATTCGTTTTACTAATAAAACTGTTCACCTTGAAGAAAATTTTCGTGCACATTGCATTGCCGTGGGTGATCTGTGGTTCATCTCCTGGTCCATCCCAACAATCTAATTCAATGCACCTGAAGGATGGTTGATATTACATCAATAACAGACATACAAACAAGTGATGAAAATATTGATAGCAGTGATGTTCATGAAACATAAGTATTGATGAAAGCAGTGTGATACAAGAATTGATAATGATACACGAAGAAAAAGTGTGAGATGTAAAAGATGTGTTGATGTCCAGGATGACAGTTGATGTGTTAACACTGTATGCATTGCTACGTGCCCACGAACTTCAGTGCTGCAAATGGAGATTGTCGATTTTTAGCTGCCAATCAAATCAAGTCGGCGTCGAGTTCCAGGCTCCCTAGAAAATGGTGGCGAGTTACCCTCCCACTCTACGTTGGAGAGTTGTTTATTTGTTGGTCCAAGATCATTTAAGTCAAGCAAGGACAATCAGTGATTTGATTGACAGCTAAAATCGCCATACGCAACACGTGTAGCAATGCATGCGATGGTAAAGATGCTGATGCAAATCATAATGAAGATAATGGTGGTGGAAGCCATGGCGATCATAGAGATAATTACAGGATAGTATAATGTTGCAAGTTGCAATGAAGATGAGTTACACATGACATGATACATGATTTGTGGCAGTGGCGGTCATGATGAGTGTGGAAGGTGGTGGTGGGATACCATTGTTGATGATAAACACACAGCACAACATATCTTTAATCATTTTTAACATCATACCTACAACCAGCAATCAAACATTGTCTGTACATTTCCACAGAAGACTTGCCACCAAACTGGCGCCCTGAAACAGTTTAAGATACACACTGAACACTGCCATGACTAAACCAGACAAATCCAAAACATTTTAATTTTCCAAAGTTGTGACATGCTTACCAATAAGGTATGTATTATGTGAAGAATTGATGAAATAGTGTGCTAGAGGTTGACTCATATCTTGTGACAACTCCAGTTGATGTTTCATCAGAATAGAGGTGTCTTCACTGAGCAAGTATCTGGTTAAGCCATTGACACTGATACGGTCTGAATTACACCAAAATAAAACAATCATCATCAAAGTCATAATCTAATCATATACACACAAAACTTTCTGTACTCTGATTGGCTGAAAACACCACAATTTATTCTAAAATTACCAAGTCAGTGCAAAGTTTGAAATTTCGAGTGCAAAGTTTGACATTTTGAAAGCATAAGGTAAAATAGATTCTGATTGGTTTGTTCATTGTTTTTGACATTTGGTTTGCTGCATTACGACAAGAAACAACAACAATAAAAAAGCAAATTGACAGATCATTTTGTATATGATTAGCAAATAATTGCATAATTTTTTCGTGCAATTTAGAATCATTATAACTCGTAAATTTTTTAAATACAAATTGCACTCGCGTAATGGCTCATGTAATTTTGTTGACATTGAAAAATATACTCATAATAATTTATTCTAAATTGTATTCAAAATCATGCGATTTCATGTACAAATTGCTTTCTTCCATCATGTACAAAAAAATCACAGCAATAAAACTTGTTCAGAAAGAGTCAGTTTTTTTTATTAATGGAACCACAGTACTGTAGTTATGTGTCTGTGTATGAGAGAGGTAGAGCAAGCATTCCCACTTCTATACTAGTATTAACTGCAAAATGAACTCTTCTGCTGTCTTTGTCCTGACTTTTCAGAGTGCTCTGTGGTCCTTGTTTAAAGTAAAAATGCCTGCACAAACACATGCAAATAAATTCATAGCTTGCATCCAGCCAAACAATACCCTTATTTAGTTATGTTTCTCAAAAATACTCAACTGAGGGTTTTGTTCAGCTGCATGAAGACAAGTAAGTTCAAGTTCATTGTGTGTTTGTGATTCCAGTGAACTGAATTACTGGTATACACTAGATGAACATTTATGAATACAAAAGGCTTTAAGCCAATCTGTAACTCCCTAGCTACTAATCATAACTAATATATACAGTCATGGCAACTGTTAGGCTGGGTAGAACACAGGTTGTCAGCAAAACAGTTATATAGTTGTGATGACCGAAAATTCACCACTCAGTCCATCTGTGCCTCCCTCCATGTGCTATGCAATTAATGCCATGATTATAATAATATTTGGTACCAGGGCACGAAATTAAGGATCGCAAACTCGCAAAATGCAAGTTAGATTTTGTGTTCAGCGAGTAAGAAAAAGTTTTATTAGCAAAATTTTGCAAGTATGTCCACAGTCAGGAATTCTGTCTGCGCAAGGTTTTGCTACTGGTCTTAAAAGTTAGTATCATGTCTTGTGATACTTGTTGACTGAGTGGGAGGGCCAGACGCGAAGATATTGGCTTGAGGTCATGCCGTACAGACCAGGTACAGCAAGGTCCGTACAAATGACCAAGAGCCAAATATTTTCCGGTCTGGCCCAGCCTAACTCAGTCAATAAGCAATTTTATCATATGACCCAACTTAATGGTAACAAAAAGGCTGAAGGACCATGTTAAATTTAGGTAGCGCACACAACCGAGGAGGGCCGCCGGACAGCTTTTGCGCAGGGCTGGACGGGTTTTTCTGGCCCGCTTACATCCGCCCATCCAGCCCCCATCACGTAACTTTCTCCAATGGTTTTATTAGAGAGTGCACGAGCAGGGTCGTGCAGGTCATACGATAAAGAAAATTAAGACACCACTAACCTCTTTGCAGCATGTCTAAAGACTTTTCATACTTCCTGATGATAGCTAGAGCTTTCTCTTTGTCAAAGTAGGGATAAAGGATCTCATTAAGACGAGGATCTCTTTGTTCCTTATTTAGAAATGTTACCAACTGGTTGACTGTTAGATATGGAGCTCTACCTCCACCCCTAGGGAAACAAAAAAAATATCAATAATATGACAATATTACAGGCAGAAGAAACAAGACTATATTATCAGCTCAGATCCTAGCTGCCTGAGGCAGCACTCAGAGCAGAACCAAGTAGTTTGAGAGGAAGTGAAAAGATCATGTGTTAACCAAGGGAAAAAATGTCCAGAAGATGGTTTCAGTAGGACAAACTTGGCTAATAAATGAATGATTGGATGATAGTGACTGGTCGAGCTCTTTTACTATCATATGCATGCTGTGTGCAGGAACAGATAATGAACATATTTATACAGTAAAAAGATATTGAGATTTCACAACATATATTAATAAATAGAAGCAATTATGAAAAACATTTGAATGATTACTCATGTAATAACTGCACACAAGATTATGTCTGGGAAAGTTTAATTTAGCCAATCAATAGGAACAGCTGTTTCTTTGAACAGGAATATGAAATGAATAGGAAGCATGAAACACAGGCAGGAACCAGTCATGCTAAGTGGGTGGTAAAAGTAATAAGCCAGTTCGTAGTTTAAGAATCGCCTTCAGTGCACATGTGATTTTATCCCGAATTTCTCACCTTCTTTTGTTTTAGCCTTCTATTGTTATTGATGAAACAAAAGAAGGTGAGAAATTCGGGATAAAATCGCATGCGCACTGAAGACGATTTTTAAACTACGAACTGGCTTATTACTCACACCCCCAAGACAGTCTGCTGATCACTAATTATTGTCAGTCAGCTGTAAGATGGTTTCTACTTCCATGTGGTCTGATACAGTGTACAAACCCAAACCTTTTATACCCGCTCCCCAAAAAAAGATAACTCTATTTTCAATAAAATGTATTAAAAACATTTTTCAAACCATAACAAACTCAATAAGTTTCAAATTCATGACGTTATGGGACGCACATGGACCACAGATGGCATATAGTGATAGAGTACTCGCCTCTAATGCTTGGAGTCATGTAAATTGAGTTCCTTGCTGGTTCTCATCACCTGTGCTTTTAGAGTTTTTTTACTGCCAAATGTTTTTTCAGTTTTCCTCACTCCACAAAAATTTAAATTCGAAAATTCTCATTCTCATTGTACTTTGTAAATATATACACATGCATGTAAGATACAAATTTAATAAAGTTGTAAACTTAGGCTTCCATAGATGGAGTACCATGACTTCCCATTATTTCATTCATTATATTTTATGGTTGTAGTAAATTCTATTGGAGGTAAAGATTTCCTTACCATTTTACACAAAGCTGGTCAATCTCTAACCGAGGGCAAACCTTCAAGTAGAGTTTGTAAAAATTCTCAAAGGTCATGTCATCAGAGTCCATTTCATCACTCTTAAAAAGGAAAAAAAACTAAAAGGTCAGCCATTCCCATTCTTCATGGTTCTTATTGAAATGGGTTATAAGGTGCATCTCAATTACCAACAGACCTTTCCTGAGGAGAGTCCAAGATCTCTTAATCCATGTAGAACCTGTTGTTCAAGTTTCCCTGCATTGAGTGCCTTGCAAATCCTAGTAAATGAATGATCATGTATATGTTATGTAACAATGGATTTGGTGAATGGAAAATAATGATTGGCAATAACTCTGAATCCAAAATGTCTTCATGTTCATTTCATAAACAGTTAAAATGAAAGGTGGCATGCATGGGAAGCGTAGTGGTTTATCACTCGCATCTCATCACAGTGGTCCACGTTCCAGCCCAGCTCAGGCAGGATTTTGTATGTGAGGGTTTGAATTTGCTCGATGTGTTGTTCTCTCCTGTGCCACAAGGGTTTTTCTCTGGGTTCTCCAGTTTTTCTCCCTTGTTCCATAAAAAAAATCTATACATGCGAGGTGAGTTGTATGCAAAGAAAATCATGTGTCCCCAATTAGTGCGGCCACTACTTGCAGCACGCAGAAGCTTTGACACTTTCATTTAATATAAAGTTTATGCATGTATACTTATGTATGTGTATGTTTAATTTATTTTAACTTATTCACAACTTTTTCTCTTTTTTTAAAAAAAGTTGATTTTAATTCTAAGTGCTATTTATTATAATTTTGTCTTTTTTCTTGATTTTGACAATCATTATCACTACAACAATCCTCATCATTAATTTGTTCTCCTTTTGCCCAATATTTTTTCATATCCTTATAATATTGCATTCTAATGCTTCATTATATCATTTGTTTTGCAAGTAAATTAATATTCATATGACGATCATTAATTGGCAATAACAAGTTTAGCAGCAAGCAAATATCGACAAGCAAACTAGCTCAAATAATATAAAGGATGTACTACATATTCTACTATAAATTAAAATAAAGTTGATATAAATTGATAAGGCCGTCTAAAGATTATATTTTTATCAAGATAGGAAGTAGCCTCACCCCTTGACAGATATTTTCTCAGGTGAACTTGTAAGGATGCCAGCTTTGATATATCTAGGACAAAATATAAGAGAGAGAAAATTATTTCTTGATAAATATGTGTTAACTTATTAAGTGAACTAATTTTGAAAATCCAAGGAGTTTCAAAAAAGATATTTTGAATTGAGATGAAGACTAACTGTTAGAGTATATTTGCACGGTTGAAATATTAATGGATAATTATTTTTGGTTAATTTTGCCTTGGGAATTATGATATAATTATGTACAATTGGATAAAATAATGGATTGGCACTGCCAGTAATTAAACAGGAGGCAAAGATCTTGCCTGATTCAATTTTAAAGGTACTAAGTTAAAGATGATTAATGAGAGAATATTTTACAGAGACTTAGTTGAGGTAAATACATAAAATTATCTTATTAGACAGTTTGATGTGGAATATGGCTGGATATTTTTTACGAGTCACGCAGTATTTTGATGAGCCTTTAGGCGAGTCAAAATATAAGTTGATGAATAAAATATCCAGCCATATTCCACAACAAACTGTATAATAAGTTATTTATTACCCAATGACCTCAAAAAAATATAAAAAAGATGAGGAAAATTGGTAAACATTTATCAGATGTGGAATATGGCTGGATATTTTTACTCGTGCATTATTTTTTACAAGTTGGTAATAATGACTGATAATCACTGAGCCAGAGGTGAATAACAATTTATAATTGTTCTGGCATCATTACACAATGGTGATTATTCAATTAAAGCAATATTGATTTATTTCTAAAATTCTAATTATTTTTCTAGTGTTGAAAGAGCTCTGTCCTCGAGAAATATTTCAAGAAACAAACTGTATACCGTATGCTTCAAGTCTCTTTCACAGTTAAAATCACAGCATGGGAAGAGGTAAACGTTGAGTCAGAATTCCAAGATGGGGTCTGTAGGAGATAAGGCATTTCAGCATGACAAACATTGAGCTGTGTTTACAAACATACCAATACTGTAGTTTACTCACTTGGGAAAGTATATTTAGTGTTAACATTATTGGGAAATCTGACTCATCGTTACCCCCACTTCCATGCCGTGGTCTTAAATTTAACAAAGCGAAGTCAGTTTTCTATGGATTTGCACTGTAGTAATCAAACATGAAATGATGTCAAAAATGATCCAAAATCAAGTGGAACCACAAGCACAGCAAGTTAAAACATAAATAAGATGAGAAAAAAGTTTAAAGAATTCCATTTCATCTGCATGCACGCACAGTGGCATGACAATGTCATAAGCACAAGCAGGTCTAGCCTTTAATCGATCATTGTTTTTAGCCAATAAGGGAGCAAGAAATTCACAATTTATGGTAATAAATTAATTCACATATGGCAGAAGGAACCATGAAGGAGACTTGCATGATTCTATAATCATCTGCCAGTCGTGATCCTGGAGAAACAGTCTTGTGATCTTGACCATGAACGGGGTGGATCTCCTGTGATTCAAGGGTTTTCTCCAGTTTTCCTTCCTCCACAAATAAACCGACCCTGATTCAATCTAAGCTGTGCTCCATGGCCAGACATGAGGAACCCATGTGCCATGTTGAGCTGCATCCTCTGCAATTCAGTTAAAGAGCTACAAGTGGGGATAATTGGCCAACCATTCATTTTTCTCTTTCTTAACACCAGCAAGAGAAAACAAAACTAAGAAGCAACAGAGAAAGAGCTTACTGTCTAAAGAGCTGCGTCATGATGTTGCTGTTGTTAATTCGATGGTCATGAAGTAAAGGAGATAATCCATCAATCCATTCCTAAATTGCAAAGAAAGAAAACTTACAATCCATTTCTTTGGAAGTCTTAAAAAATAATCTTTAAACCCAATCTAGCACAAGAAAGTAGTCAACAAGCTAGAAGAATATTTATTTTCAAGAAAAAAAAATGTATTGGCATGTGAAAGCTATTGAGATGAAAGAAAATGGGAAATTAACATGAAAAAATTCAGAAGTAGTAACAGATAGTTATGAAGAATAACTTGTACTGGGAGAATAATTAGAAATCTAATTTACAGTCAATCTAACTCATGCGTTCCTATCGAGGTTCAAAGGTTCAGTTTGTTATTTGAAATTTGAATTTGGTTGAAGATGGATTCCTTCAAATCTGAGCTCTGATTTCACATATCATTTCAGTTTTCTTTTCAAAATTCTTGTCAATGTTGTTAGCTACCATTTCAAACTGTTTTGTGTTGTTATTATTACAAAAACTGTTGCAAGAGATTTTAATTAAATGCCAGGTACGTACTGAAGATTGCAACCTTCATTTCATAATGCAAGCTTCAAACTGAACTCAAATCCAAATTTCGAATAATTAACTGAATCTTTTAACCTTGGTAGGAATGCACAAGCTGGTTTGACTATAAAGAGCTAGACATGCTGGCAAATTTGTAAGAACAATTGATCAATATTTAATAGTCAGATTCAATCTTATTGTAAAAGAATGAAAAGGGCTCAGCAAGTGGCAAATTACTTACACTTGCAGTTTTGGCATTTGATGCACACAGATGAATATAAGAGACATCAACAAGGCTACTGTTATAGACAACTGTGAACATCCTGTCTTCAAGGGGGTCATGGCCAATTTTTTGCAGGGCTTCCCTCACCTTCAAATCCTGTGAATACAAAACATACATCAAGTCTTTCATGATTTTATAAAATACTTGTTTGGTAAATACCACATCAGGGATTAATTCTTATTGAAATTAAAAGGGCTAGCTTGTACTTGATGAGGTGGCTATACATATGTTTTATATTTTTAAATCACAGATATAAAAAATCCCTCCTCTTCGACAAAAACACTGCCTGGATCAAGAAAAACAACAGTTCATTCGACGTCACCATGGGAAGCTACGACGGAGCAGAAGTGTGTGAATTAGTTGGCCTTTTCATTCTAAACGACCTTTGCAGCGAATATGGTACAGATAACATCGGACTATACAGAGACGACGGACTCGCCATTTTCAAACACACATCCGGACCACAAGCTGAACGAATAAGGAAAGACATAACGAGACGCTTCAAGACTCATGGACTTAACATTACCATACAGACAAACATGAAAATTGTTAACTACCTGGACGTCACCTTCAACCTTACAAACGGTACCTATGGTCCTTACAGAAAGCCTAACGACCTACCACAGTACATCAACACAAAATCCAACCACCCGCCCAGCATAATCAAACAGATACCAGCATCCATCAACAGACGAATCTCAGACAACTCCTGCAATGAAGAAGTATTCAACAAGGCCATACCAGTCTACGACTCTGCCCTGAGAGCCAGCGGCTATACGGAAACACTCA